>JARKHS020008471.1:0-139605 GCA_030143305.2 Amblyomma americanum
CTATTTTTTCGTAGGAAAAATACCCGCCGCGGTGGCTCAGTGGTTAGGGCGCTCGACTACTGATCCGGAGTTCCCGGGTTCGAACCCGACCGCGGCGGCTGCGTTTTTATGGAGGAAAAACGCTAAGGCGCCCGTGTGCTGTGCGATGTCAGTGCACGTTAAAGAACCCCAGGTGGTCGAAATTATTCCGGAGCCCTCCACTACGGCACCTAATTCTTCCTTTCTTCTTTCACTCCCTCTCTTATCCCTTCCCTTACGGCGCGGTTCAGGTGTCCAACGATATATGAGACAGATACTGCGTCATTTCCTTTCCACAAAAAACCAATTATTATTATTATTATTAGGAAACATTTTCATGTAATTATGCATGTTGCAGTTCAGCCTTTATTTCCATGAGTACTTGGCATCCAAAAAGGAACTAAAAGCTTTGTAGCACAGAACGGGGCTCTGTGAACCTGCTGACATAAAAGCTTACGCACTTTTTCCTTAATTATTTAACGCTCCGGAGATGAATTTACTACAGTTCCAGTTGTAATTATTCAAGAACTGTACCAGCTAGCGTAAAATAAATAGCAATTTTGAAATCACCGTAAAAAGTCACATCTGTGTCAAAATGAGCTTTATTTCATGTACAAATAACGAAAAAAAGTTTCGACTCCCGCATCCCCCCCTTAACTTAAGAGCGGTCAGAAAATCATGCTTTACGTAAAGACCGGGAGTCGTTGGGACGCGACGAGAAAATGAGCGCTAAAACAAAATCGCATTTATTATTCCAGTTCTACTTTCAAAGCTGCGAAGTTGAACGCTCGTTATGACGAACTTGAAGGAGCCCGGCGATTACTTCGTTACAGCCGTGTGTTCGTTGTAGCCCGTGTTGACCGAGCTTCCAAGGGAAATCGGTATTCCTTCGTTGTATCAATTATTTCGTTATAAACCGTTTCGTTATAACAAGGTTCAACTGTATTTACCAGTGCGTTTTCAATTCGTATACAAACTCTCCCT
Source organism: Amblyomma americanum (assembly GCA_030143305.2). Lineage (NCBI taxonomy): Eukaryota > Metazoa > Arthropoda > Arachnida > Ixodida > Ixodidae > Amblyomma > Amblyomma americanum. The sequence continues at coordinate 1,003 of JARKHS020008471.1, forward strand.
TCCTACTGAAAACCACCCGTCCATCCGGTGTGCATCACAACCTCGCGAACTCTCTCCGCAGTTCCAGAAACCGGAAGTCGGCCAACATTTAGCGAATCGGCGACGCGTCGCTCCCTACGCATGCGCGCCAGAGGCGCACACGATCGCATCTGACCGTCCCACAAACCTTGGCAGCGTTTCAAAACCACCTGGGAAAGAATTTCGGCAAGAGCGCACCGTAATAAGGCGACCACAGGTAATCTGATTTTCGTCATCCCGATAGGAGGTCATGAATTAGCCGATGGCCACAGGAGCCTGTCCCGACTGGCCTCTTACATAAGCGCTTTACAGATCTGGGTCATTTATACCGCGTCGTACAGCACGGCCACAAGCTGGCCCTGTTCGCGCCAAAAAACACAGCCAGCATCCACAACCGTCGCAGAACCGGTTGTTTACTTCTTTGCGTCAGGGAGCGGAAACTAGTATCCTTATCAAATAAACCTTGACAGCAGTATCAGACCGGCGCGCGATTACTCTGTCGTACGAGCACCAGCTCAGTTGCGATGTCGTATTAGATTTCTTCTCTGAATATGGGCGATTTTCATGCTCTGTTTTTGGAGCAAGGCAAAACAGATTGGACTCCCGCTTCGAGCTATCTCTTGCCAGATTTTGCAGCTGCGAATATATTTTTATCTCGGGTTTTGCTTTCAGAAGTGAAAACGTGAGTTGTTGCTCAGACACAGACTCTTTGCCAGCAATGGCGCTACGTCAGGAAAAGTTTTACTCGCCACGAACGTGTTTGGAACACCCTGAGCAACCGTAAGTGTTTGGAAATTGCCGCGGGGGATGTTGTGTCTCGGGAGCTATTTCCCGGATCGGCTTTACCGGCATTACGACCACTATGGTATCGCTTTTTGAAGAGCATGAGAATGCGCAGAAATGTACTACAGCTTGTGTTGCGTTTGCAATGATGTGATTGGTGTATTTCGGAATTTCGCTTTATGATCCCTATGTATGACGCAAAATGCTGTCCTTGCTGTCATAGCGGCGCAGTTTTTGTTTCTTTTTTAGGCTTCTCACGTGCTTTTTGCAGCGCCTCCATGGCAATTTTGGGCGAAATCGTCTTGAGTAAACGAATGAAAGAGCAAGAAGCATGCCGATTCCAGTACGGAGCTGGTTCGTCAGGGTGTTGGTTCATCGAATCAAACAAGGACATTAATCGCAAGCTCTGTACGAGCTCTGAAAGGTGACGTAGGCGGTTAACTGCTTCTTTTCCCAATTCTGAACAGACCGGATGTGGGTCATACGTTTACGCTACATAGCAGGCAGCATAACTTGTGTTTTGTTTTTATTTAGAGGCCGCTCATGAAATAAAGGACGAAGAAAACAACTCGTTAACGCCACTGTGTGTGAGTACAGCTCTCCTCTCAACGGCGGCGATCGCCATCATTGTGAATCCATCGAAATCATACCCAACAATTCTGGACAAGTGCATTTTTTAGCCGGAAACCGTTTATGAACACAATGTTTTCATATAATGCAAGATTTCACTTTAACAATCGCTATATTCTAGATCAACCCACGGCAGTCTTGTATATTTTTTTTCTATTAACGTTTTTGCTATCATCAACAGCACTCCCCACATTTTCTGTGGCAGTCTTAACTGTTCGATGCGATCAATGGCAACACTTTAAAAAGAGATTTTGCTGCATATCCGAAAAATGGATCTTAAATATCTCCATAACAGTGTCTTACAATTTTCTAATTTTCAAAATTTTTGTCCGAGAATGTTGGACAAGACCCTAACGAGTTGTAAAGATTTCTTTGTCACTTGTGTGGAGCTGTTCCAGTTCTCTGCGCCTCTTCTTTCCCAGGACACCGAGCTTATTGTCTGTTAAAGACACCACCACTATAAACGCAAAACAAAGCATTGAAGGACTCTGACAGTATGTAGGATTGCATAGCACACTGAGCCACAACCCCCGACGACTTTCAGTTTAAACTGACAACAAAGGCGCCCCATTCTTGGCAGGCCTTTGCCCTTTTTGAAGCAGGAGAAGGTCGTTTGCAGGTGGTTCTAGCTGACGATGCAAGAACCTGGCTTTCAGTGATGGCTTGTATGCATTTACCTTCAATAGTGTCGTTCTCTCTAAGCAGTGAAGTCAGTCACGTGCCATCGTGGGTAAACACATCAGTATAGGAAGGTACCAGTTTGGACCTCTCCAGTGTGTCATCCATGTTGCATCATCTGGCATTCACCTATTTGCGGGAAATTGTGTTAGTTTTCCCGTAATAGATTAAATCGACCTCAATGTGATCTGGTTTTTATGTAGTCTCACTGATCTTGCATCTAATCTTGCCTGCATCTAATGGCTGTTCTGACTGATTTACGTTTGCGGAGACGCTAATGCGCGGGTCGCTGACCCGAAAGACGCGGGTTCGATGCCGGCCGCGGCGGTCGAATTTCGATAGATACGAAGTTCCAGAACCCGCGTACTGTGCGACGTAAGTGCGCGTTAAAGAACCCCAGGTGAGCGAAATTTCCGAAGCCCTTCACTACGGCCTAAGTCGGTTTTGGACGTTAAACCCCCATAAACAATAAAACAAACGCGCGGGTGTCCATATCTTTAAGAGCTTCAGCACTGCAGAGAACATGTCGCTGACACTGCTAACCGCTACGGGGCACATGAGACGGGACCTGTTGAAACGCCATCTTCCTCTCAGTCTGTACTTTACAAAGTTCTATGTTATAAAATTGAGCACGTTGCCTCCATATGGGACCGTTGTCATGAGAAACCAATTACTTCACCGGAATATTCCTGAGCAATGCTGCTCGTCTTATCCTTTCCAATTTTAACCGTACTGCTGGCGTGACCAAAATGAAAACTATCCTTTCCTTTCTGTCCTTACAGTCTCGTCAGTAAAAGCCTCGTTTCAGATATTTTCATAAACTATATTATCATTCCATGTTGTGAGATGCCCTCATCGTTTCCCGCGATATGTCTTAAATCCCATCGGCCACCCTCACAGCTGGAATGCTGCCATGCGACATGCCATCTGCCTTTCAGTCTTTGTTGCCTCTTTCATCACGCGAGTTGAACCACGCTGCTGAAAATTCTGTCACCCCCAGTGATAAATAGCATTTTCGTATTACGTTGTTTAAATAGTACAGTCAACAGTGTCGTTATTTTGTGCACCGTTTATTGTGTCAGTGTGCGTATTTCTTGCTATTTATAACCACTTCCCTCTACTTTGCCTCCGGTCTTGAGGGCGCAATCAACTCGTAAATTAAAAAAAGATAAATACAAATCTCAGCGTACGTCCTATAACCTTTCAAAGGCTGGAAGTTGTTTCCTGTGTAATCGTCAAGCACTTAACGCGACAGTGAGCAGGGAACAATGCACATGACCGCTGTCCGAATAGTTTATTTCGTTGCAACATCCCTGTCCATTGCGCATCTTGGTCTCTCCAAGACGGAGTGCTTGTCCAGACAATAAATCATGCAGCAGTACTTGCGAAATCCCTGTCCACTGCGAAGATGACGTCATCGAGACACGGGCTTGTCCATGCGGGCAGTGAAACATGCGGGACGCGGCCAGTGCATCGGCGTGTCGGCGACTATGGGTCAGTGATTGCGCGGGTCAGTGAGTGTGCCCCTCCGGCGTGCGTCGCCGGGCTTATATGTCGCCCCGTGCTTCGGTCGTCTCACCGTCATTCCCCGCTCGGCTCTCGCGCAGGGACCAGGTGGCCATGGGTCTGGGCGACCGGGGACGCAAGCGCATCGCCATCATCGGCGGCGGCTCGGCGGGCATCGCGTCGGCCAAGTCATGCCTCGAGGAGGACCTCGAGCCCGTGGTGTTCGAGCAAACCGACGCCCTGGGGGGCCTGTGGCGCTACCGGGACGTGCCGGAGCACGGCGTGCCCTCGCTCATGAAGGCCACCATCATCAACACGTGCAAGGAGATGAGCTGCTTCAGCGACTTCCCGCCACCGCGCGAGTTCGCAAACTACATGCACCACTCCATGCTGGTGCGCTACTTCGAGATGTACGCCGACCACTTCGGCGTCACCAAGCACATCCGCTTCAACACGGAAGTGACGCGCGTGGTCAAGAGCGAGGACTACGACGAGACTGGCCGGTGGGACGTCACTTATAGGTATGTGCCGCACTCGTTGCGATGCTATAAAAAAAAACAGGAGTGAGGTCTGGGGCATGCTGAGGCTCACATCAGGTGCGTTCCGCCAGTTCCAAAAATTCGAAAGTCAGTGAGCCTGTGGCCGGCCTGTGACCGCGAGCGTATGCTGACGAACCAGCCTCGTCAATTTCTTTGCGTGCGCATGAAGCGGATAGCAAAACGTCTCTCCGACACTTTTGCCAGCAAAACTGGAGAGTTTAGCAGCAATCCCTCTGTCGCCTTAAAGTAAGATCTTAACTATACGGTCACGGGCGTCTTGTCTAGGAGCCTTTTTTAGCAGCTAGCTCGTGACATCTGTCTGGTAAATTTCCTGCGGCCGAAAAACTTCAGTCCGCAGTGAAGCTGTGGTTGTGTTCATAACCGCCCCTCAGTGTTCCTGGGCGACAAAAATATAGTCTGTTGTTAAACCTCTACTTGCCCAAAGAAAATGATTATAAGAAGGCGAAGTTAAAAGCAAAACCATTTTGCTCCCTCTTACTTGCCTAACAGACTGAAACATGAAAATTAATCTAATTTTGTTTACTGGTTTAATGCAGCACACGGGCCATGGGCTGTTTCTAAAGAGTTTTTTTTTTCTCAACTTGTATCCTAACTTTCCTGAGCGTGCACCCATATGTCAAAACATCTTCTCCTTGGGCCATTGCGGACAGGCCCAGAGAATTCGAGCAACCGCTTTCACAGTACATACACCATGTGCACAAAATATCCAGCGAGAATATGGCGACGCCCAGAGAGCGCTCATAAGAAAGGCCTATATAGCGCTGAGGCACAGCCAAGGAGAACTCTAAACGAACTGCAGGCATCCATTGAACTCTTTGTCGCCTCACACTTTTTGCTTTTTCTGCCTAGCCACTTTTCTTGCATATCCGCTGAAAACATCCTGTACTCTTCCAGCTTATAATCGTTCATTTTACCGTATTAAACTATATTTATGCTGTCTACATACGTAGCAAGGTTTCCAGGTAACGACGCATTTAGTCGCGGTAAAATTTTAGCACCGAATTTTATTTTGTGTTCGTTCTTCCTTTTCTTCCGCCTTTCTTTCTTTTGCTTTCTCGTCATTTCTAGTAGTGGTCTTATTTTACAGGACACATATCTAACAAATCTCTGCTTGCAGCACTGTTCATACACTTGAGTCAGGATTAGTATGCGATAAGTTTTTCTCTACTCTTCTGTACTCTATCCTTGTGAGCTTGGACCGTGTATGATCATGGCGGCCCGGCGGCTTCTGCTGTTTCCTGATGGAAATCAACTCTTTTTTTTCTTGTCCGAAAGAACGAAAGGCCAGTCTCCTCGTACGGAGACGTTCGACGGAGTGCTGGTCTGCTCGGGGCACCACGTCATTCCGCACGTGCCGACCTTCAAGGGCCTGGAGAAATTCAAGGGCCAGGTGTTCCACACGCACGACTACAAGATCCCCGACGGATTCCGCGACAAGAAGATCCTCATCATCGGCGTCGGGAACTCGGGAGCAGACGTGGCCGTTGACCTCTGCCCGTGTGCAGAAAAGGTACTCAGGGTCTGGGATTTCGTTTTGTTGTGGACAAGACCCATTGGCGTTGGGTGCCTCGATGTATCACTACATTGGCTCATTGGTTTCTATATGAGCGCCGCCGTACGAATGCAATTCAAATTGTTGGCAGCGTAGTGCAAGCAATGAACGTGAGATGGCGGTATTGAATGTTGCGTCGTTCTGCGCTCTTAGCTTAATCACCTTTCTGCATGCAAGTCGCAACATGAAATTAGTGGTAGAATTACCTCACCTATCCCCCCCACCCTCTAGCGAAATGTTTTCCATAAAAGCCCCACTGACACTCATTATTACGATAAAGCAAGTCCACAATGGATTGTGGAAATAAATACAAGCCTCCTCATTTGTTTTCTCAAAGCGCCGCTCTTAAATTCGCCCCGTGAAACGTACGTAAACAAGCTTCCGTCCTACGCTTGGACCTGGATTAAGCGCAAACATTAATCGGACCGCGTCTCCTTTAGTATCTCGTTTCATCGACGTAATAACATGTCCGGTTTCACATTTCTAGCTTTTCGTACATTCCACTGCACTGTACACAACTGAACTCACTCTTGCCACAACACTGACTTGATTAATGACACAACAAAAGACATGTTCGTATCTGACTCCGCATTCCAGTCCTACCAAACAGACCGGCTCTTGTAAGGCCCTCTCATCGGTGCCCCCTGTTACGTTTGTTCCTTACATTGGCAGCTCGTCCTTCGCACAACCGCTGCGCCAGAGTCGGTCAAACAACACCAAAGCGAATTCACGAGCGCGCCGCATATAGTATAATAACGCTGTCACGCATTGGCTGGCAAAGAGTCGGAATTATTGCACGTGCTGCAGTATGATCTGCAGCTTCACGGATTACACCGTGAGAATTCCAGCACATTACGAATGGAGAGGGGAGAGCGAAAGCCGTGAAAGCTGAGAACCTACAGTGCTTCAGGGTCCCTCTAACCTCGCCGAAACACGTACTCACATACACGTGAACCGGCAGCGGATTTCCTTTTTCTTTGCTGTCCCACGACCTAATACATTCAGTACATATTCTGTAAATGGCAACCACACTGAAATGTCATACACAACAGGAACTGTAAGAGGGCACCTGTTCGCGAGTAGTTCCTTTCAGCTCCGTCTTTTATTTCTGTGCATGATTTTGTGTCAATGCAATACTTGTACGTAACTGTAAATAGTGCTTTTTCTTCGCAATTCTTTCTTACTATCCCTCCTGTCTTTATTCCATCCTAGCTATCTCCCTCGCTATCTATATTATTTCTTTAGGCTGCAGATCAAAACTAAGCGGCAGAATCCGCGGCCGGCAAAATTCTTTTCTCATACTTTCGTTCCTTTATTATTTTTAATTTTTCATACATCACTACCATCACCACCAACCGCATTGTCCACCGAGAATTGTGCGCCCATTGGTTTGCCAGCTAACAGGCTACTCAATACGCAGGTATACCTCAGCACGCGCCGGGGCTGCTGGGTGATTCGGCGCGTGGGCTTCTGGGGCATTCCCGCCGACTCGTTCCTGAACCGGCGCACTGTGAACCTGTTCAACAAGTACGCACCCGAATGGCTGGTGAACTTCGTGTATGAAACGTACTCTAATGAGGCGTTCAACCACAAGCTGTACCGGCTGAAGCCCAAGCACCGCTGGCGCAACCAGCACCCGACCATCAACGACGCGCTGCCAAATGGCATCCTGAGCGGCCGCATCGTCATCAAGGGCGACGTCGAGGAGTTCACAGAGACGGGTGTCATCTTCAAGGACGAAGAAGGCTACGAACAGAAGTTGGACGTCGTCATCCTGGCCACAGGATACCTGGTCAGTATGCACGACTGGTCAAACTATGGCATTCCAATAGGTACTGAAACTCCCTTGGACGTCCTGTGGACGCTTAGGACGTCCATGGGACGTCCAAGTGAGTTTCAATGAGCATTGCAATTGAGGTGAGGTTATATGAAAGTGGAGAGTAGGGCACTAGGGAGCGCAAAATGTGGCACGCATTTTTTCTAATAGGACACCAATGGTGTCTTCGACTGGTCGCTTTAGATCGCTCTAGAGCGCTCTGAGAGGCGACCGCACATTCGGCTGGTCGAAACCGGCCGCTCTGACTACATTCGGCTGGTTCTTTCCGAGCGCTCGCCTCCAGCTCAGAGCGCTCTGACGTGCTCCGAGAAAAAAGTCGGAGCGGCTCCGAGGTGAGTTCACGTGACAGAGCTACTTCCGCCATTTCGCGAAAGCGGTGTGAAGCGTCTGCGTCCCCTGCGCGTAGGCAGAAGCAAGTGTAGGGTTTTGACGCAGTAGTAGCGTCCTTGCTGTGTTGTGTTGTGTGGGTGCCGCGCTGTGTGAGGCAAAATGTCCAAGAGACGCCGGATAACTACGCTAGGAACGCGGTATGTGTTGCTGTCCCGTCCCAAGGAACGGAAAGCCGGGGTAGCGGTCGATACAGGCTAAGCGGTGACCGCGATGCAAACTGTGTGCGACCACGTGCGGCTAAAGGTAATCAAGGGACCTTACATGCGGCTACTGTTGACATCAGCAGCGATGCCGCGTAGTGGTTCCGGAAGTTACGTCCCCCTTCTGCCTCCTGCGCTTCCGCTCTAAAAACTCGCTGACCATTCGGCTTGACTAGTCTCGCTATGCGCTCAGAGCGAGAGCGGCTCCCACTCTGCCAGATCCTAACCGGATCGCGGGAGCGACCAGTCGAAGACACCATGAGAGTAGGACACTAATGTACTGGGACACTTAGGGCTAGACTTGGCCGTAGATGACCCCGTGGTTCAGTAGAACAAACACTAAAACGCTGATTTAACCCAACTTTCAGGCTCACACATCAGGGGCTCGTAGTTGGTACCATGAATTCTGTCCTGCTTGAGCAGTTATGGTCTTCTTTTTTGTCAAGGAGTTCACAGATCCCAGGCAAGTACTTTATACATACATAGAAATCCACAGCAAAAGCCATGCTATCCAGCAGGAATTCATCACCGCAGAAAGTACCTTTTTTCTTGGTGCAGTGGTTGAAATAGTCCATTGTTTAACGGGATTTAACATCCTCAAGCGACTCAGACTACAAGGGACGCCTAGGCTTGTTCACAGAATTCCTGTGGACCGAAGATTTGCGACAGGGCAGCTGCGAATGTTTGGTCAAGAAAGAAGCCTTCGCTTTTCAAGGTAGGGATGTAGAGCTAGAACGTGAGGTTGGCGGCGCTTTCTACGTTTGCCATGGTCGCTGTGTTTGCAGCTGCTAATATGGCTTTAAATGTTGTGTTGAGTAACAAAAGTGCGCAACGTTTGACAAGCACCGAACACTGGGCGTTAAACGAGGTTGTCTGCGCAGAATCAGTATAAAAGCCATGCACTGTCAATGACTTCAGTATGTTGCTTCTATCCAAGATGCCGCCTTAGCTAATTAGCTTCGGATACAGACGAGATGTAAGCATTAATAGTACATTTAATTAGCAACTTCCGCCGCATGGTAATGATGCGCGCTGCTACGAGGTTATGCTATGGAGCCGGCATCTGCTACAGCTCCGCGATCATTGTTCCTAAATGGCCTCAAGAAATGGTCAATGTAAAATCGGTGCGTATGCATTTTTTTACCAAAATGTAACTTAATTCTTGCCCGTGTTTTTCCTTTGCCCCTGGTGACTTCTCTTTGCGTCACAGTATGAATGAAACCAATATCGAACATTTTCCCGTGTTGCAGCAAAGACTCCTCCATTTGCCTTTATTCCACTTTGTTGAATGAAAAAAGAAGCAGGTCTGAAACGAAGGTGTCTCGCAGGCGACGTTCCCGTTCCTGGACCAAGATGTGCACAAGACGGATAAGAACAAGGTGTGCCTGTACAAATACGTCTTCCCGCCGCACCTTCCGCACCCGACGCTAGCCTTCATCGGGCTGCTGCAGCTGCTCGGTGGAGTGTTCCCCGCCCAGGAGGCGCAGAGCCGCTGGTTCGCGCAGCTCATGAACAAGAAGGTGTCGCTGCCCTCCACCAAGGAGATGCAGGCCGACTACACCCGCTGGCGAAACAACCTCGAGAAGCGCTACGTGGACAGCCTCAGGCACACATTCCAGGTGCGCGCACTGCTCAGATTCTGAGCAGCGTCGTTGCGAAAGGCTCGCTGCTGAATAATCAAGGAGTCTAAGAGCTATTAGTTCGGAGGGAGGAATGAACGAATTGTAATTCGGCTTTTCTTTGCTTCTTTTCTTTCATTCTTCGACTAAGTTGTCAAAAATAGAAAATGGTAATGAACAAATTGTTGCTTTCCAATCCTACGCATGCTGTCCCTGTAGTGCCGTATAGTGCAGGGACATTGATAACCATCGATCATTAAATATTTTAAACGTCTACAGAAACCACAGTACGCGGACGTTCTTACACCTTGCCTCCATCCAACTGGAACTGACATGGATGGCAGTCGAACCCGCGGCTTCGTGCATAGCAGTGGCAAAACTCCACAGCCGCTGATCCGTCGAGCCTTTCAGATATCCCAAGCGACTGGTTAGGAATGCGATGTGCCTAGGTGTCCTGTGAGTGATTTATGAAAACGCAGCCTTTCCAACGCCTGGCTAAGTGCTCTTTTTACGTGACCATAACTGAGGCTAAGGTACTGGTTGCGCCCCAGTTCCGTGGAGCGGTAAAAACAAAACTATAAGCCACCATATGACACTTCAAAAAACAGACGAAACAGGCAGTGGCATATGCTTTCAATTGGTTAATCTGATTATCTACGTCGATCTGAGCGAGCTACAGAATTTAGCGGCCTTCGCTGTTTTCTGCACTGCCGCGGGCGTCTAGCCCGCACGCCCCATTTGCAATTCTTGTCGACCTCAGCGTGCCTGATAGTGTTGCATTGTCCGGCAAGATTAAAGCGTTTAGAATGGCACAGAATGAAGGCAAGGTATTCGTACAGCTGTGCTCCTCGGGAAGTAAGCCCTGAAACAAAGGCAGTGCGATTGTGATTCCATGTTGTCATGCAGTGTTGGTATTCTCGGCAATGTGATTACACTATTTTCGGGCAGGTTTTTTTTTCTCTTAGTCTGCGATTGACGGGAAAGTCAATCGTCTGCGTTCAAAGGGCGCGTTTGAAAGTTAGTAAGATGACGCGCCTTGTACTACCGAAAATTCGCTCTACACTGTGCGCCTTACACGCGGCTAAGAAATCTAAAGGAGTGCTAATTTGTGTTTGTCCTTTTCTGCTGTGTAAGCAACCTTTCTTCACCACTGATTCTATCTCGGGTGGTTCATAAAGGTTTCTTGTTGACAAAGGTGGTTCACACTGAAGCGAAAAGCTTAAATAGGCGAATACGGGAATTCAAAAAACACTACCCTGAAGAGCATAGAGACAGCCAGCTTCAAATGTGCACCTTACTTCACCTAATACACAAAGAGTCCCCGCTTGAAGTGTCCAACGCAGTTGTACTAGGCAATAAAAAGGCAGGAGAAATGCAGATCGCAAACCCAAACCGTCATTCAGGTAGTCTTGAAGCACATAAGCATTATAATGGCACTCAGAAGACGACAGAAAGGTATTGTCGTTCAAGGCTTAATCTTGGTATGAGAAAAATTACTGCAGTTATATGTTCCTCTGAGAGGGCGACATCCCACTTTTGCACCTATATGGGGCCGGGAAAAAAATAGGCGGTTTGTAATTACCTGCAAAACATTAGGTCACGAAAAATTTATCTTATTTGTACTGAAGAGTATCCTTCATTAACGACCCTATGCTTACCTTTGCGGGCTTGCGGCTTACTCAGTGCACATTGCCAAATCTCCCCACAGGCCGACTGGGTCGACTACATGGACGACATCAACTCCCAATTCGGAGCCAAGCCAGACCTCTGGCGCATGTTCTGGCGTGACAACACGCTGTTCTGGAAGTGCTTCTGGGAACCCTGCCTGCCGTACCAGTACCGGCTTCAGGGACCGCACGCCTGGTCCGGGGCGCGCCAGGCCATGCTTACCATGAGGGATCGCCTCAAGGGTCCTCTGGACACGCGCAAGATGCCACCCGATACGAGATCTGACCGGGAACGCAAAGTCTGTCGCGTCGTGCCAACATTCCTGTCGGTTGCCGTAGTCGTGGCCATCTTCATCTACTTGCTCACCCTCATATTCTGAAAGACAGCTGAATGAAAACAGATTGGCGATCCAGTTGTTGTGCATGGTGATGTCCTTGTGAGTCACACAGTGGCCTTGTGCTCTCCACCGATCTGAAGAAAGACAGTGGTGACCTGCATGCTTTGTGGTGCGCGTCGCCATTAGTCACCTACGCACCTGACCAACTTCTGTGGGAGACCTTGGAACAGCGCAACAGTACAGAGCTTGCTCAGATTGTTCTTGCGGTTACTGCGTTTCCCCACAGAAGAGATGAGAGGCAACTTATGTGGTTTTACTTTTCTGCACCTTTTCTGCACAGAAGGGGCGTGGTAACCTTTTCAAATTCTGCCTCTGACCATGACGCCCACTTGTTTTCTTTCGTTGGGAGCGTTTCCTTCTATGTACGGAAGAACCAGACAGAGGAGTGCAGCCGCTCCTTTAGCTTCTTCAGTGAGTTTGCACGTGTGTACGTGCCCTCGCGTTTTATTGTTGAAACACTGCACAAACAGCACAACGTTATTAAAGAAGAGGAGAGAGAGGGGGTAGTGATAAACAGTGCTGCTTTCTAGTGTTCTTATAGGAACCATTTTCGCTGCTACGCAGCCATGCTAGCGACAATCGAGGTTCATTACTGTGTAACCACCTTGCGTTGTCTCATGGCTGCAGATAAACAGCCCTTGTTACGATTGTCTCCATGTTATTCTGTGTTCTTCGATAGGAAGAAAAGGCTGCAAAGAAGCTGGACACCACCAAATTATTTTTCAGCTTCACATCTGGCTTTGAGCTGTGTTCTTCAGTGCGAAGGAAGCAAAAGTGTCGTTCTGTGTCCACTCATACGGCGATATACCCGGTAACTGAAGAATGGCCTCATGAAAATTTATCAGCGTCGACTCCTCTTTCAGGAATTCAAGGAAGCATTTTGTGGTCTAACGCTAAGGCAGAGGAGAGAGAGAGCGCGCGAAAAGAAGGCACGGGGTCAATATTTCGGTTGGCTACCCACCGTGTGGGAAAGGAAACAAGGGCTAGAAGCACTAACGATGAAGAGATGAATGAAGAATGTCAATGAGGGGATACGAGGCCTGCGGCGCTGGCGCAATACGCTGCGCTAATGCAATGCATTCAGGAAGATGATCACTGTATCGCAAGTCTTTAGGGCTCAAGACTGAAAGGCAACTGCCTGATGATTGTGTTCGCGCTCAACCGGTGGATATGAAAGTGGTTAAGCGCACATCCCGGCGATTGTGTTTCCGAACTCTATCTATGGCGCATGCAAATACAATCTCAATCGTCTCGTCACACCCACAGGCGTCATATATAGAGGATTTTCAGGGGCGCCGATGACGAATTAGAAATGGTTCGTGAATCCAACGCCAAGCCACAGGAAGCACAGCAAAGCTTTGTTAACAGCATGACAGAGACGCCTGCACAAGAGCAAGGAACACATGCCAGTGCTTGTTCTCGGCCTTTGTCTCTATCGGCTGTTCACGCCAAAATCACCAAACATAAGCGAAGCTGCTGCAGCAAGGTTGCTTTAGGTTGCGCAAGCGCTTCCTGAACACGAAATGCAGATCAAGTTCCCGGGAGTACTGACGCGGCTCGGAGAAATCGCCCGATTCCAACGAAGTTAGCTTGAGCCCACGCACACGTGTGCAAAGCCTACCCTGCTGCACCTTCTCTCGAGCTCGGGTGAGAACGCAATGACTGTAATTGTCCTTGGCTGCATTGGCCGCAGTGTCCTCGTAGCTAGGGACGTAATCCTCGTATTTGGTGTCCATTAGCAAGTCCCTTGCTACTTGCACATTCCCCTATTCACTTTTTCGCCGTTACCGCGTAGCTTGAATTGTCTAGGTGAATATAGCCAAAGGCCCAGGACTTCTGAAAAAAAAAAGCACGTACAGCCTTCGCCAAAAGTAACCAGGCTGAATTGTTTGCCTCTCATTCGAGTAGTAAAGCCCCTACGGCTCCCCTAAAGATCAAAAAATTCTTGCAAGTTGAGGACAGGGTTTCTCCTTACCATACAGTTATTTAGAGCTTGAGGGCTAGCATAATAGCTTCAATATACGACTGAGAAGCAAACCGTCCAGCCTGGTTACTTTTGGCAAAGACTGTACATCAGGTAATAAGCCTTCACAACAACCTGGCTTTTTATTCGCTATATAAATGAACACAGTGAAGTGGTCAGCATATCAGTTAGGTATACCAGGAGGTGACATGGTTGGATCAGTCGCTAATAATGTTTCTTGAGGGCTACTGTCACTAAGTTTAACAACATAATGGGGCATGTCACCTGATCTGGCCACCTGTGGCTGCGGATCGCATCTCTAAGTTCAATGTGTGCTCTGAGTTGCAATCGGGACTGGCTCTAAGCCGCAGAAATACGACAAGGCGCAGAGCGCAACGTTGCCCTCGTACCCTGTGATGCGCTTACGTCCGTTATATTCACCTCCTTCAGTCGTCAGTTGAAGCAACTCAAAAGGTTACTGCTGAGAGCAGTGCCGCCTTTACTGGTACAACCTTTGTCCGTAAAGTTTCGAGACTGATCTATTTTTTCTTCTCTTGAAATGTTTCCCCAAAACAAATGTTGGTGCGTATCTGTAGCGCCATCTTTGCGGGTTACCTTGAGCTATTTATGTTAATTGCTGTAGCAACCGCTAGATGGCACTACATGTAGAAAAATACGTTGTCACTAGTCTGCGCATTCTACTGTGAGTGAATGTGGAGAGTTGGACGTCCACGTCGAACAGCGTGTAAACATAAAATTATGTGTGAAGCTTGGCAAGACAGCCACACAGACGTATGAGCTCCTTCGTGACGCCTACGGCAACGAGACATTATCGCGGGCGCGAGTTTTCGAGTGGCACAAGTCGTCGGTGGAAGAACGTCGGTGGAAGACGACACAAGGCAGGGGCGCCCTTCAAAGTCACGGAATGAAAACAACGTGGCTCGGATCAGGGAAATCGTACAGCAAGACCACGCCATTACATTCCACATGCTATCAGATGCTCTCGACATTAGTAAGACAACATGCCACCAAATTTTGCGTGAGACCTAGGGGAAACGAAAGCTGAATGCCAGACTTGTGCCGCACTCCCTCACACAGGACCAGAAGGACATGCGGGCATCAGTGAGCGCTGATTTGCTCTCCGAGGCAGAGAATGATGCTGCATTCGTCGACAGCACCACTGCTGAAGACGAAACATGGTGTTTTCAATACGATCCTCAAACAAAGAGGCGGTCCACAACGGCGGTCAAACAATGGCGGTCCGCAAACTCTCCGGCGTCGAGAGAGGTGCGGCGACAGAAGACCAAAACAAAGGCGATGCTGATAGTTTTTTTCGATGCCAGAGGTATCATACGCCACGAGTTCGTCCCACAAGGACAGACGGTGAATCAAGAGTTTTATACCCGCGTGCTCCAACACATGCGTGATACACTGCGACGCCGTCGCCCTGACTTATGGGCATCTGGACCATGGAGTCTTCTCCACGATAACGCAAGGCCGCACACTGCTCTCAACGTGACAAAATTTCTCGTCAAGCGCAGCATTACTGTACATCCCCATGCGCCGTACTCGCCTGACATCTCCCCATGCGATTTTTTTCAGTTTCCTCGTGTGAAGAGAGCCCTAAAAGGTCACTGGATGGGGAGCTTGGAGGCCATTCAAGACGCCACGACAAAGGAGCTGACAGTTCTACCAAAAGAAGTGTTATCCAACGGTTTCTAAGACCCCAAGAAGCGTTGGAAGCTGTGTATAGACTGCAAGGGAGACTATTTCCAAGGGCTGCTCCACAAATTATTTCAATGTTAAACGCATTTTTTTCATGAACTCAGTATCGAAACTTTGCGGACAAAAGTTGTACTTTGGTTAGAAAATTGTTTCACATTCAAAATGGCTGACATTTCTAGCTAGTAACGCTTCGAAATGCAGCCAAAACTCGGACAAAAATTTGTCTATCAGCATGCTTGTGAAGTATAGAAAGTAGGAACGATGATAATCCGTGGGATTAGGCTTCTGCGCAATTAAAAGCAATCACAATGTCCTCGCACTGTTAAAACCAGAGACATCTGTTTTTGTTTTGTTTTTCATTTTCTGGAGACGTCTCCTCTGTGCCGTCTTCTTCGTTTTCTTCAGCTGTTACCAAAATGTCGTTGATGCGATGCTCGCCAAGTTGCGGATGACTCCTAGCTACTAATGAGGGACGTACGTTGTGTTAAAATGACCGCAGATGCGAATGCAATAGTTGAATGACTATTTCTCGCTGCTCAATATTGCTTACGCATCTTCAAATTGTAGAGGAAATGCAGAAAGGGGGGGGGGGGGGGGGTGATAAAGTGCGGTTGTAGATTGCACAACTATATTGCGCGTAACTTTAACAGTTAGCCCCCATATTGCCTGATCGCATGTACGTTCCTCGTTAGGGTGAAGGTGAGAGTTAAGGTTTGCTTTGGATACACGTGGGTTTATCCTCGTTAATTTTTCCTGCAAATTCTGTACCTCTAGTGACGAATTAAATAATAATTAAAGGCAACAGTTTGTGGCATAAGCTCTGAGAACATTCATAATACAGCCGACGTGTTTTACCAACGGTACTTTACTGCAAACATTGTGCCATTGAAGAATCTACATTTCAACTTAGGACGGCATTACGAAATGTTGTTGTTGGCAGTTCGGAAGTCGGAAACAGCTCCTTGGCAAGAGGTTGACCCTAATGCGGACAGCAATAGCAATTTTGAACGGATGAGGTCACCGTCTTTGGTGTCACTGACTTGAGCCTTAGTACTTGGTCACCCGTACAAAAAGCAATTGCAGTCTTTCAGAAAGAATTCCGTTTCCTGGAGTAACAACGTTACTGGTGAAAATCTAAGTGGCATTTGCAGTTACAATATTTATCAACGTTCTCGTACTGATCCCTGATTTGAAGTTAACTTTCTGGGAGAAATCATACTTTCCAAAAATAAATTTGACTTCTACGTTTTCTTGCCTCTACAGGGTCGGTAAAAATAAAGTGATATTGGCTTTAACCGAAAATGCTGAACCATAAATGCAACCCATCAGGCCTTTCCAGTGTGACATTTTTTATCATAAGGTGTGAACATAATCGGCAATACAAGAAAAAAAACATTTTTAAGCAGGAAGCCGTTTATGAACGCCACTTTTCCATATAACATAAAATATCACTATAACAATCATTATATCCGCAGGTCATCGACGGCAGTCTTGTATTTTTTTTATATGGACGTTTTTCCCATCGTCATAAGCGTTCCCGATTGGTCTTCTACGGCACTCTTGTCTTTAGTGTTCGATGCGACCACTGGATACACTTTAAAAGGTTTTGCTATATATCAGGATAATGAACCATTACCTTCAATATTTCTGTAACAGTGTCTTACAATTTTCAAATTTTTTGCCCAAAAAGTTGGAGTTGGCCAACTAATGAATGTATTCAGGCCGCAGGAGCAGCATTACACTGAGGCGTAGGACGTAACCTTCGAACGCCCGTTCTTTCTCGCCAGCCGTCGTGCCAGCTCCTGCCCATTGCTGGTGCAACCAGGCTGGCTCAGACTGACAGCTTGGGAACGCCGTACGGGCTCGCACTTCCGTCAGGACATCGGCGGTGAGTAAAAAGGCGACTGTCACGGTGTAAGCGGAGGAAAGTGGACTGGCCTCGATCCATCATGCGCCGGATCGCGCCATGCGTCCCTTCCTTTACTCGCACAGGTCTTCGCTTTTCCTCGTGCTTAAAAAGGCGCTCAGCACACATAACAACGACACCGCCGGCTTTTTCAAACAACTGACGGCGTTGCCTGCATTATTCCCGCCGTCTGGAGCGAACAAACTTGGCGCTGGTCGTCTTTTTTTTTTTTGGCGCAGGAACCACGCTCTGCAGGTCACGTGCGTTGCTGTGCCTTGCCTATCTAAAGAGACGAACACATTTCGCATCGTAACACTACGAATAATATTTCCAGCGCGCATAAAACACGCGGGCAGAGGGTCCCAGCGTCCGTGGCGACCAATCGGATGTTGTGTTCCACGCCACACAATTTGCGATTGAGACAAATCGGTCTATGCTGTGCCTACTTTTCCTGTGGCTTAGAGGAAAAACAGTGTCAACATATATCCGTAACGAATGAGATTGCTTGCTACATGATGGCGTCGATCACGGGGCTAACCATGCCTACCACGCTAAATAAACGATGCGCAGAGCCTGTAGACATTCTGACGGTGCAAAACGCCTGGCGCATATGAAGAGTCTAAGGAAATTGGAGGGGACCCTTAATCTCTGCATTAAAGGTAAGACGCGACATCGTAATGGGTTAATTCCCATATATGCATAAGGTAATTCTTTATTTTACCTTCATACATCCCAGGAAACCCTCATACTCCCGGCGTAGTGAGTGGTGCAGCGGCTAAGTGATACGCCACTGCCCTGCGATGGCAGGTGCTCCCAGCGGTGGGCCTTGTATGGCCCAGGTTGCACTTCCCGAGTGGCCAACCATTAATTTAACTGTCGCCTGCCACGGTGGGCAGTTTGCTATCCGGTGGTAGGTTGTGATGGCGTCGCAAGATCACGTGATATAGGTGGCCCACCTGCCTCCTAGGTTTCTCTCTGGGCACCACCTGCCAGAGACATGTCAGTGATTTTTCGCTCACAACGCGGACGCCAACACCGGATTTTAACCCGATAGCTTTAAAGACCACGTTCTCCATAAAATCCGGCGTCGGCGTTGTAGGCGTCGGCGTTTTGAGCGAAAAATCACTGTATTTCTTCTTTCACTCCCTCCTTTATTCCTTCCCTTACGGCGCGGTTCAGGTGTCCAACGATATATGAGACAGATACTGCGCCATTTCCTTTCCCCAGAAAAACAATTAAAAAAATTATCTGGCAGGTGGTCCCTAGAGAGCAACCAAGGAGGCAGGTGGGCCACCAAGATCATGTGACCCTGTGCGTCATCGCAACCTGCCTACCGGATTGTAAGCAAGCTGGCCACTGTGACAAATGGTAGTTAATGATTGATCGCCAGAGGTTGCTCGGGAAGAGCACCCTGGGTCGCACAAGCCCCGCCGGTGGCTGTGCTTGAAAAAGCCACCTGCCGGTACAGTGGAGCATCGCTTAACCGCTGCACCACTGCGCCAGGAGTGGCATCAGGACTCCCACGATATATGAATGCTAAGTAGAGAATAACAATTTTGCATATATGGGCATTAAGGCATTAACGCTATCGCATAATTCCCTTAAGGCGAAGCTGAAATGTCCCTTCAAGTTTTTCTTTATTTATTTAGACTGTGATATCGTTAAATTGCTCTTGTTCTCTGATTCACTCTGCTCTCTTCATGTCTCTTAACGTTACGTCTACCGCCAAGCGATGGACGCAGCGATGACGTAGAGGTAGAGTACCTGCCTGGCGGCTCGTATCCCGATCCCGCCACAGTTCTTAATCGGCGAAAAAAAGTAGTGCGGGTGTCGATGTAAATAAATACCCGGGGCAGAGGTGCGGCCAAATCCCGGTAACCATAGCTGACAACGCACCCTATCAACAGAACAGGATTTGGCCTCCCTACAAGGTTTACATTAGGCGACCACGTCCTTTATTGATAGCTGTAACGTCTCTCATTACCAAGGTGTAACTTCGGGGCGTTTAAACGCTGCATACCTTGCACCGTTTTGCCCGCCCCTGCCGACACTGTTAGCATGCTGGAAGATAAAGGGAGAGGGCGTCTACTTGCCGTCATACCGGTAGTGCATTTTCAGATGGCGTTAAGGTCCCCGCCCCCCTCCCCTCCCGGCCTCCTCCGTTGTCGTATATTTTCATCAAAAACTCTTGCTTTCATCTTGCTTCCAACAACAATAAATTTTTACACCGGCGTCATCCGGGCAATTTCAAATGTCAGTTTTAGCCGCCGCGGTGGCTAAGTGGTTATGGCGCTCGGCTGCTAGGTCGAAAGCCGCGGGTTCGATCCTGGCCGCGGTGGTCGAATTTCGATGAAGGCGAAATTCTAGAGGCCCGTGTACTGTGCGATGTCAGTGCACGTTCAAGAACCCCAGGTGGTCGAAATTTCCGGAGCCCTTCACTACGGCGTCTCTCATAGCCTGAGTTGCTTTGGGACGTTAAACCCCCATAAACTAAACCATCAAATGTCAGTTTTAACTGAAGAGCCTTCAAAATGATTAATGTCAACTGAACTCTAACCCGATATGCCGCTGCTACATGGCTCACTCGATAGCCGTCGAAAGTTTCCGTAAACTCGTAGCGAGCAGCAGCACCGCAGCAATTAGTACACCTGCCACTTCGTCAACCCGGCATGCGCTGGGGTTTTTTTTTTTCATTTGCTGTGTTATTAGACTGCACGATCGGGAATGAGCGGTGAAATTTTGTCACAAACCTGACATATGGAGAAGCCTGTCTACCTCACGTAAGAGTGTCCAGCGATTGAAACAAGCGCCTGAATTTGTCGATGAGTGGCCCCCCTGGAGGTGTTGTGTAGGTGTCCATATATAAGCTAGGAATATTAAACCCGTCTCCACATTATACGCGGCCGTGACCATCTCCGGACATCTGAAAGGACAAAGTGATATACTGACGCTGTTGGAGGAGTACGAGAGTTATTTAAATGTTCTGTCGCTCGTGATCGTTGTAGTTGCCACCATCGTTGATGGTGCCGCCTGGGCTCCTTATGTCATCCGTAACATCCCTCAAGTCATCATGGATGATCAGTTTGAACTGAGAAGCACTTGTAGCTGTGCGTTTTGGTGCATATTCAGCGCTCGCCCCGTTCCCTCAGTATACGAAAATTGAAATGAAAATTGGTTGTTGGGGAAAGCAAATGGCGCAGCATCTGTCTCACATCTCGGCGGACACCTGAACCGCGTCGTAAGGAAAGGGATAAAGGAGGGACTGAGAGAAAAAAGGAAGTATAGGTGCCGTAGTGGAGGGCTCTGGAATAATTTAGACCACCTGGGGATCTTTAACGTGCACTGACATCGCACAGCACACGGGTGTCTTTGTGTTTCACCTCCATCGAAACGCGGCCGCCATAGTCGGGTTCGAACCCGGGTACTCCGGATCAGTAGCCGAGCACCGCGGCGAGGACAGTATACGCCTGTGTTCGCATTTTTGTGCGACTATATCTCTTCCCTGAGTTCGAGCTCAGTCTATGCTTGCGAAGAGTATACCATAACGAAGTGCCGTCGTTAACAAGAGTGCGCTGTCAGATGCGTATCTTTCATTGCCAACTAAACGCAAGAAAAAATTCACAAGGAACGCTGTCCGGAAACCAAGCTGGAAAAAAATATCCTAAGAACGGTGAAAAAACATACCAAAGAGACCCCCCCCCCCCCCACCCCCCCGCACCCCCTCCCAGCGTAGTTGCTTACTTTGTCTGACGGCGATGTCAGCTTCCAAGCCAACGGACTAGTCGCAACTACAAAAGGTAATTCCTACTCTCATAAACTCAGTATGACCCGCCAAATCCGACGTTTTAGGCGTATACGAGGTCTTCCGCTTCTCTATTTGTAGATATTTAAAAACGCCGCGCCGCCTTCCTATTGTACTGCATCAATGCATGGCATTATTTCTCTCTTTTCCCCGACAGCAGGCTCAGGCAGAAGTTAAGCCAATGTTTGTGATATGCTCCAGACAGTTGCTCAGAGGATTGTACATTTATTTTTTAGCTGCATCAACACTGCTTCATCGATACTTTTCAAGTCGCAACGTGAGAACACTTAGTTATTGAAATGCTAAGTTTCAGTTATGTGAGCAATATGTCTCCGCTTTTGGTTGCGTCTTCTGTCATCTAAACTTCAACATTACACTCGGTTTTCACTCCATCCCTTATCCCTTCCCTTACGGCGCGGTTCAGGTGTCCAACGATATATGAGACAGATACTGCGCCATTTCCTTTCCCCAAAAACCAATTATTATTATTATTATTATTAATTACTCGAGAAATGCTCGGTCACGTTTTCAGCGGCATAATTTAAGAAATTACAAATCAATGACGTCATTTACGAACGCGAGTCTTTCTGCTCACGGGGAGCTTGGTAAGCGGTGTGTTGGACGGAAAAATCATCTAGCTTTGTTGTAATCCAGCAGGCAATTGTCGCTCGTCTGTGACATTCTACATTAAGCCCAAAGGTCACAAGCGCCAGAACAAACCGGCAGCCATTTCACTCTGGACCTTACAGGCCATATAGACGGCGCTTCTCTCGCGTTTAGTAGCTAAAAGGAAAGAAAACAAACCTTGAGGAAATGCACAGGAGTAGCCAAAGGAGATGTAGGCTGTTCTGACACTGCTGTTACGAGCAGCTGACCGACGATGGACCGCTTAGCTCCGCAGACTCTGCAGCTCAAATACTCAGAGAATGGGGCTGCTGCTACAAGGCGCAACGTTATACCATGCGAGTGCGTGGTTAATTACGCTGCTCAGCATATATTTGACGCTCAGGTGGGACCGAAAGAAGGGTACACTTCTACACGGTAATAAAAAAAAAACAACTTTAAGTCGACGCCCCCATTTGCGAAAAACCTACTGCGAAAGTGTGTTATTTTTACAACAAGCATTCGCAGTAGCTTTTTTGGTATAGACAGCCTCCATTTGAGAACTCTACAATGCCTGAATCAAACCTCTAGGTTTCAGCTTACGGAACCTCATTCGTCCTTTTGTGCTGAGCTCGTTGCAGGTGAGCTCGTTGCAAGAAGCACTCTGCTCCGTGGCCGCCACAACTATGCTCCCCGTGACCTGCATTGTCATCCGCAGTGACGCCCTTCTAAAGTAGTCCGGTTGCTACTACGTGTTAGCCGCTGTCCAACGATATGTCAAGACATCCACCAGCTCGCGGCACGCATCCCGCAGCCAGTACGTATTGAGGGGGTCCCACGGGATCTGCTGACCTCTCAAAGCCATGCATATTTAACGACCCGCCTCGCGACTCCAGGCTCATCAGTGCCTCGGCTCCTTCATTTGGACAACTTCGCCCTCCTTTTATCAAGAAAGGAACTCCTCCGGCGCCGCACAACTCCCCCGCACAACTGTGGGACTGCCCAGCTCTCAAGCCTACAAGGATCCGGCACCTGAAGGCAGCGGGTCTTTCACCAAGCAACCCTGCTTCATACATTGCCTGGACGCAGGGACCGTACCATCGTTCTCTACTGGACTTCATCAAATCAGCTAGGTTTTTCCATTAATTTAATCACTACTAAATCTTTCATCACACCTTCGCCCATCATTGATGCCCTAAGGCAATAAATCTCGCTTAAAAAAAACTCTACAAAGCTTAAAAAAACACATTCGCAGTAGCTTTTTAAGTATATATATCCTGAATTCCAGCATATATTTCACCAAGCAATCACTATGTTGCCGCAAACGCTGTGTTAATGATCTCGACTGTGAAAATGGCAGCTGCGAAAAACGTCCGGGAGATATTTTTTGCTCTTAATTCGGCGTCTCCGGATGTTCTCGAGCGGAAACATCTGCTCGCAACGAATAGCTGCCCAGGGGCTGCATTCGCTCACTCACACTCTGCATTTTGACTGCGAGCGATACGCCATGTTCGGGGCACACGAAAGAGACGGCTTTGACTTCTGGCTCGACCTGTGGAAGCAGGGTCGCTCCACTTGGCAGGAAAGAGGTATCCTCAAGTAAGTTTACGAAGGCTCGGCCTGACCCACTCGAGTACGTCGAAACTTGCCACTGGTTTCAGGTTCGATCTAGCGAAACGCAAAAGGCGCCCGTGTGCTGTGCAATGTCAGTGCAGGTTGAAAAATTCGACTGCGGTTCAAATCGGCTAAACCTGGTTAGTCGGAGCGAATGGTTGGTCGCGCCATCTGCTGTACCATCACCGTACATTGCGTGTCGGTGTTTCAGTGGGTGCCGCATGATGGTGCTACGACTGCACGCCATGCACGAAGGAAATTCACCGGAAACTTGAGTGACGTGTCGTTTGTGATGTGTCGTGTTTGTATTTAACTTGCTCGACTACTGGCTGATATCTTCTGAATATATATATATATATATATATATATATATATATATATATATATATATATATATATATATATATATATATATATATATTTCCTGTATATAAATCCAAGTAATAAATACCGCGCTGCAAAAAAAGTCATGGCGCAGTGAAAGCGTCCCCGTTTCAAATGCCGGAGGCCCGGGTTCACTTACCAGCTATATCACAATCTCTTGTTTTTTTTTTAACTGAGGCTGCTTCAAGGTAATACCTGCGCCGTAACATGACCTTTAAGGTTTGTACGCGAGAAGTGGAGCGTTCACTCCAAAATCCCGAGGTGGCCGAAATTATTCCGGAGCCCGCGGCTACGGCAGTACTCTCTTCTTTCACTCCCTCCTTCCGTTACGGAGTGGTTGAGGGCTCCACCGAGAAGTGAGACAGTGCGCCTTTCATTTCCTGATAACCATTCAACCATTCTAGCTATTCAAAAAATTAAATGAGATCGTATTTCACGGTGGAAAGGGCGTAGCAACTGCTTCAACCTCAGTGGGCATCTCAGCCGGCCCTTGAGAAAAGAAATAAAGGAGGGAGTGAAAGAAAAAAAAGAGAGAGAAAGTGGTGCCCTATTTTGTGGAGGTCTCCTGATTAATTTCGTCCAGTTGGGGTCCCTTAACCTGCACTGACATCACAGAGGTTTTCTAAGCATTTCGCCTGCATATCTAAAGGCGACCGCCGCAGCCGGGATTTAATCCAGCGATCATTATTTTTGTAGCGAAACGCCTGGACGCGAATAAGCTGCCACGGCGGATTTGAACAAGAAGCATGAAATAAACTCCCGCATACTTTTCGGAAAGCTTTCCACCTGGCAATGATGTTTTTAAAAGCTTCAGCACAACCTAACATGAAGAGACGTAAGTTATCAGACGCATGAAAACGCACATTATTGTAATCATAGGCACCCCCGAAAAACGTTGCTGCCTTGCTCGCGTTTATCCGTTCCAAATATAAATTTTGCTACGCCTACGCGGGTGTCTCTGGTCGCAATCTTCTGCGGGAAACATGCAACTCATTTCGCACCATCTGGGTCTGCCAGGCCATTCGTGCAGCCGAGGGGCTGCCCGCTTCGAATGTAGTCTTCTTAAGAACACAGCAGCTTTTCCCTCTCAAAGGACCCCCTTCAGCCAATGGCGTCGGCCAATTCTCATGACCCTGCTAGTGTGACAAAGCAGGGAATGGTAGAGGAAGTGGATAATCTCTTCCCCTTATAGTCAGGGATAGACCCTTCTTTCTCCATTGTGGCGCCGCTCCCTGCATTGTCACGCTATCAGGGTTATGCGAATCGGCCAACGTCATTAGCTGGAAGGAAGTCTTTTGACGGGGAAAAGCGGCTGCGCTGTTTAGTTGTATCCGACTATAGCAGTGACTCGAGGCGGGCCGCAACTACGCTCAGGGATTCATTCAAGAAAAAAAAAAAGAAGCAGTTCCTCAACTCTGTCTGGTTGTGTGTATATAGGTGGGCCAGATAACTTTATTTTTCAATACTTATAGCCTCATCTGAAACCGCAGCACTTGGGCGATAAAATAGAAAAAATAATTGTTCGAATAGTGAAAATTTCTTCTCAGTAAAGACCCGCCATGGTGGCTCAGTGGTTAGGGCGCTCGACTACTGATCCGGAGTTCCCGGGTTCGAACCCGCCCGCGGCGGCTGCGTTTTTATGGAGGAAAAACGCTAAGGCGCCCGTGTGCTGTGCGATGTCAGTGGACGTGAAAGATCCCCAGATGGTCGAAATTATTCCGGAGCCCTCCACTACGACACCTCCTTCTTCCGTTCCTCTTTCACTCCCTTATCCCTTTCCTTACGGCGCGGTTCAGGTGTCCAACGATATATGAGACAGATATTGCGCCATTTCCTTTCCCCCAAAAAAACAATTATTATTATTATTATTTTAGTAAAGAAAATGACGCAGTAACTCGACCCCCAACCGCGCCGTAAGGGAAGGGATAAAGGAGAGACTGAAAGAAGAAAGGGAGAAAGAGGTGCCATAGTGGAGGGCTCGGGAATAATTTCGACCACCTGGGAATCTTTAACTTCCACTGGCATCGCATAGCACACTAGCGCCTTTTGCATTTCGCCTCCATGGCTCAAAAAGTGGGCTCAGGGATTTCGTGTCAAAAGACAGAGATGAAAACAAAAGAGCAAGGTAAGTTAGAAATAAGAAAACATATTAATAAAAAAATCGCATATCTAGGAATCAGATGCAATATCGCAATGAAAACGTGAACAAAATAGCAAAAAATTGCCCAACGATCACGCTTCTCGGTAATGCAATTTCTGAGCCACCCGCTGCGGTATTTGTGCGTAGGCGACAGCATACGGAACACGCAGTGCCCAACGAAGGCGGCTCTGGGTTTCGGCTTGGGTCAGCACGCAGCGCTCCGCCACCACTGAGTCTCTCCTCAGGGTGGTCTTCTCAGTGGTGGTGGTGGAAAATATATTTACTTGTCAGGTTGTGAGGGACTTAGGTCTGAGTGGAGCCCTTAGTCCAAGGTCACAACGGCCCTCGTGGCTGCCGCAGCCCGTGCAACCAGATCGGGTGACCGAAGGGCATGTTCCCAGCCGGCTACATTTGAAACGGGCAGCCAAGGGGCTGCCCGAATGGCCTGGCAGACACAGACGGTGTGAAATGAGTTGCATGTTTCCCGCATAGCGGGCAATTGGCGCGGCAGCGGGTAGGGTAAAGGCGATGGTAACGCGCGAGGTTAGGGTAGGTGCCGGCTTGAAGTTGGCGAAGGGAAACGGACTCCTCGCGGTGGAGGCGGGGGTTAGCAAGGGAGGATTGGCGGCGAACGGATGACGCCGCGCTAAAGCTCCTGCGCGCTAGGGTGCCTCGATGCGTAGACGACATTACCCTGGAGGCCACCACAGGCAATGTCCGAAGCATGGAAGAAACCCTTCAGGTAGAAGCTAACGTGGTGGTGGAGTGCTTGGCCTCCATAGGCCTCGCTTGCTCCTCTGCCAAGTTCGAACTCTCGTTAATCCACCCAACCCCCGTAAAAAAGGATAACCCCTCTATGCTCATCACTATAGATGAGCAGCCGGTGCGCGAAGTGCACAAGCTTCGAGTACTAAGCATGTTCCTGCAAGACAACGACCTTAATACGGAGATTATCTCGAAACTCACTGCTACCACGCACCAGATTATTCGATTGATCAAGCGTATAGCCAATAAACACCGCGTCATGCGCAAACACGACCTCCGAAGGCTGGTACAGGCATTCGTAATAAGCCGGATGCTATACTCCCTGCCCTACCTCTATCTCACCAAAACGGAGACCGAAAAGGTAGATGCGCTAATCAGACAAGCCTACAAGGCGGCCTTAAGTCTGCCCAAACGCACCCCCCCCCCTTTCGTCTCTTATGCATGGAAGTCCAAAGCACGCTCATTGAGCTGACGGAAGCACACCGCATAGCCGTATTAGACTGTCTTCCACTACCACTGGACGCCACATTCTAGCCTCACTCCGGCTGCAACCGATCGGTTCACCTCTGTTACGTTTCGCCTACGACGCGCGGTATAGCCGGCGCGGATGCAACGGACACCGGGGCTTCGTTCAAAGTGGCGGTCATTTTGGCCCGTTCAGCGCTGCCGCAACGCCTCCCGCCAAGCGCGTCCAGGCAGGTTTCAATGCCACGTGTCTTCGTGTGTGCGTGTGTGTGTGTGCATGTTGGTGCCCACGCTTGTCAAAGCGCGGCAGCCGGGGAGAGGAGCTCCCCAACTGGGAGGCGAGGAGGTCTGACCGGCGCCGGCCCGGCGGACGCGTCACGTCACGTCTCAACATGTCCGTGCGTCGCCGTCTCGTGCGCCTCATCCCGAGCCGTTCCTTCTTGCCCTCGACTCCGAGGGTATAAAGGCAGCTGCCCCGGACGCCAAAGAGAGGCTTCGATTTCTTCCGTCGAGTAACGTGGTCGCCCTGACCGGCTGCTCTTTTGCGATGCTAGAATAAACAAGTTGTTCTGTTGGCAGTCGACTCATCCTTTGCCAGGACCTTCGGATGTTTCCAGCTGTGCCCCAGGCCGCCAGGCCAACGCTACCCTTGGGGCTTGCGACCCATTTGCAACACCTCCCATTAACTCTAACAAGGTGCCGCAATGCGTCAATGATCATCTCACTATTCACCCCCTAACTAAAACATTCAGGGCGGCACTTTGTTGACCTAAAGGGCGGTGAGGGGAAACCCGTTAGCGCGGTGTTGCTGCTTGTGTCACTGATGTGTGGTTAAGATCTTAATTAAGTACTTGCGTTTGCCGGCATTCTGAGACTCCAATCAAGCGAACGCTAGGAGGGAGATTGCGCGGCACCCGACTCCGTCGACAGATGCGAGGCGTCTGGCGGGGGGAGCGCGTTCGTGGTGCCACATCGCTCATGCGCAGTAAACTACCAATGACGCAACAATTGCCCCCGAGATCTTCCGCTCACGCAAGCTCCGTCGGTGATCTCGGAGGCTTTTTTTTTGAAGGGCTGGACGGACTGATGGCCGTACGGACGCTGCATGAGCCAATAAAGGCTTTCGCTTTAAAGGGGCTCTGAAACGCCTTCCGAGGAGAGCACATTAACTCACTTAATCACTGCCCTGTGTTGCCATGAAAACCAGAGCCAAATAATACTCTTCTGCACGCAGCAGACGACACACAATCACGCGTCACAGTTGGCGAGTCCTTCCCGGCAACTTTTTCATGCTCACACCCTCCTCGGTCACCGCATCTGCGTAGACAATGTGAGAGGTGGCCATTGGTTCGATTCTTTCATACGTCAGGCAGCTACCGTCGTCGCGGCCAATAAGCCGCTTAGCTCCGGCTGGTCGGGAAGCTCTGCTCCCTGGGGGGGGGGGGGGGGGGGGGGGGGGGTCGGCGAAGGAGCGCCTGCCTTCCAGCGTGCAAAAAGTGACGATAGGAGAGGGAAAAGCGCGAAAACGCTGAAATTCAAATTTTAACTACAGATAACTCAGCTTATAGGAAGCGCATTTAAAAAATTCTTGCTAGACACTATTCGTGAAGCGGCGTGCTTCAATATCCCAGACATGCCGCCACTTTATTAGAGCCCCCTTCACAGCCCCTTTAAAACATGCATCCAGTCGACCACCAGGCTCGACGGGAAGCCTACGCCTTTCATAATGCACATGAAAATAAACCTGTCATAATCTAAATAGACGCCGCAGAGTACTTCCAAACCTCAGCTTACGCCTTCTGCGTACTCTCCAAAACCTACAGCACACGACATCAGGCTCGATCAGGGCAAACAGCTCGATAGAAGCCGAAGAAGCAGGCATCGATCTAGCGGTATCGTCTTCCACTGCCACTCTTACCATGAACGATTCCAAAACCGCCATCCAAAATTTTGTCCGTCCTTTGTTCTTTCGCTCCCTCCTTTATCCCTTCCCTTACGGCGCGGTTCGGGTGTCCAACAATATATGATGAGACAGATACTGCGCCATTTTCCTTTCCACAAAAACCAATTATTATTATTAAATTTTGCCCGTGGGCAGATACCTGCTGCCGCCTATAAAATTCTCACCTTCAACCACCTAGCTCCATACAAATAGTCTGGGTACCGGCCTATTCGGGCAATCCCGGTAACGAAGCGGCCCATTCCGCTGCTCGAGCACACGTCAACCGAGGGGAACCTACCGAAGACCCAGGCAGTGCGAGAGATCGACTGATCACATATCACGACACCACGCAGCACTACCGCAAAGAACATCTACTTTACCCCCTGCCACACACATCCCTGACAAAACAACAGACGACCTGGCGACAACTCCAGGCTCGCACCTCTCCCTCCCCAGCGCTACTTCCGCTTTTTTTCCCTTATACTCACAGCCCAGAATACTCCCACTGTCGGGTCCCGAGAGCCTGATTCGACCATATTATTTTCATCTGCCGACAACTGCAACCACCGGTCCAATGGGCCCTCGTGAATTCGGAGGGGTGGGAGGTCGTGGTCTCTAGCTCCAAACCGTCCTCGCAATTGAGCATGGTGCAGTGGGGGAGAAGGTCGCCGTAGGACACGGGCTGCCGGCCACAACCCACAACCAGGAGCCAGCCCACGTCTGAAATATCGAACTGTAAGGGCTCCGCCAATAATAATGTTTTTCACCACCACCACCACCTCGATACGCGCGCCCCCTCCGCCGCTCAGAGAGCGCGCGCCATCGAGCAACATCCCCTAGACTTTGAAGGCCATAGTGCTCGCCCCGTGACGTCACGAGGTGGAGGTGGGTGCGCGTCGTCGGTATGCGAGTAGCAAATGAAAGCGCGCACGAAATCTGCACCCATATCTGCGCAAGACATTTGAGCATATTATTGACTTTCATGATACCTGCTACGAATAATACCGTTAGGAGCAAATGACTTCAAAGGTTTGTTTTGTGGACTCTCTAGACACTTTTTAGGTTGATGTCCCTGATCAGAAGCGTGTATTTTTGATGCTGGTTTTCAATGCTGTTCGAGCGCCGATGTTGATATACCGGAATTCATGGCACAAAAAGCAAATGTAGAGCAATCCAAAAATGAAGTTCTATATTTGTTCATGGCGACCCCAGTCGGGATTTCTCGAAGGAACGGGCACACACGTTCTCCGAACTCGCACAACAAGCACGCCTCGCCCGTCGACTCTATCCCTCTCCCCACACCCGCCTACCCCACTCCCAACAAATCCTCTGGGTGCGACTCCAGACCCGAACTCTTCCCTCCCCTCAGCTCCTATCCTACTTCCGCCCTGTTTCCCCAGAGTGCACTCTCTCCGGAGAATCGCTCGCAACCCTGGACCACATACTCTTCGGCTGCCCTGCCAATCCTCCCCCGCAGGGACAGCCCGCCATCGGAACATGGGAGGAATGGGAGGCCCTCCTTGCGTCGCAGGACCCGGACACCCAACTTCCCTGTTTGAACCGGGGTACCAGCGCCTTGGCCCTACGTGGCCTGGGCACATGCGCCTAATGTGAGGGCTGTGCGGTGGCCCTGAGACCTCGAAAAGTCCAAACTCGCTTGCTTCTTTCACTCCCTTCCTTATCCCTTCCCTTACGGCGCGGTTCAGGTGTCCAACGATATATGAGACAGATACTGCGCCATTTCCTTTCCCCAAAAACCAATTACTATTATTATTCCTAATAAAGTTTTCCATCCATTGATAATGGGGCTCGCGTGTTTTCAGTTTTATCTCTTTTGCTTTTGCGCTACCATCAGCAATATTATCCTTCAACCCAGGACAATTTTTTTATATTGGTGCTACACCACAGCTGCCGCTGTACCCTCTTCCTCCGCGTCCGTCCACGCGCTTTCTTGTTGTACCCGCCGCGGTGGCTCAGTGGTTAAGGCTGCTGACCCGAAAGACGCGGGTTCGATCCCGGCCGCGGCGGTTGAATTTCGATGGAGGCGAAATTATAGAGGCCCATGAACTGTGCGATGTCAGTTCGCGTTGAAGAACCCCAGGTGGTCTAAATTTCCGGAGCCCTTCACTACGGT
Source organism: Amblyomma americanum (assembly GCA_030143305.2). NCBI lineage: Eukaryota > Metazoa > Arthropoda > Arachnida > Ixodida > Ixodidae > Amblyomma > Amblyomma americanum. Next base: position 32,284 of record JARKHS020008471.1, read on the forward strand.
GCCTCTTATAGCCTAAATCCGCACAAATCAATCTTGTTGTTGTTACTGAAATAAGAATGGAAAGGAAACTGCAGTGACCTGCCCTCTGGCTCCAGCTGAGCCACAATCGCTGCCACGTGCAGACACAGGAGAGTAGAAAAACGAGAGGAAAGATTGAGAGGGTCAGCCGCCATGGTGGATCGTACGATCGTTTTTTTTTTTTGTGCTGATCCGCGAACATGCGAATGCCGGAGTGCACAGGCCAGACAATTACCGCTGCTTCTGGAGGCAGATACAACCGAGCGAGCGGGGAGAGAGAGAGAGAGCACGTGCACAGTTTTCGGCGCACTCGCAATGACGCTATCCACACAGACCATTCGACGCTGACACGCCCTTTGGTCTGGACGCTGTGTATGCGCGCGGCGTGCCGCAATCTCGCCTCTGTTTGAGGGGCAAGCCCGCCAAGCGCGGTCTGGTCCCAACCAGCAGCGTCCCGCAAACACCCGTTAGCAAACCCCCGCAGGAAACGCGAAAGCTAGCGTACCACACGAAACTTTAAGCACTCAAGTCCGTCTCTTGTGAGGCAAAATCCAATTATCCAGGCTGTGGCGAGCGGCGCTACGAAGCGAAAGTGCCCCGAGCCTACAGCGGCGGGCTGCAGGCCTGCTCGCTTGGCTTTGCGAACAAAGCAGGCCGAACTGAATCCCTCGGTACCGCGGACGCAGTTAGCACGGCGCCACACAGATTCAGTGAGGAACGAGTACTCATGCTCCGTTTCATGATCGAATCCGACTGCCACAAAATAGTCCGCCAGCCGGGACATCCTACGTTCAGGTGGAATCCGAAATCCATCGCGCTGACAACACAATACGCGGACTATACGCGGACTACACGCGGAATATACGCAGACGACACAAGCATATTCTTCGGTGGTTACAACCCCGTTGAGCTCATTACCCTTGCAAATAAGACTCTTTCAGCGCTTGTCCACTGGGTAAACTCTAATGTTCTACAGATAAATGTTTCGGAAACGAAAACACTGTTCTTTCGTCAGAAAAGAAAAATATTAAGTTTCTCCAGACAACTTTGCCATGCCTCAAGTAGTATAGAAATTAACACCTTTGAAACATTAGGAATCTGGTTTACGGAAAAACTGCTCTGGGATACACATGTTGATTATATATGCCTTAAGGTTGCTCGCGTAGTTGACGTACTTTCACGGTATCGCCATTTTTTCTCTGCCTCAATTAAACTGCATCTGTTTAAAACTCTCTTTACGTCACATTTGCATTACTACAACCTAGTCTGGTGAGCTGCTCCAAAGACCACTCTTCAAAATATTTACCTCCTTCAAAAGAAGGCCTTAAGAATTGTTTTCAACCGACCTTATGATTATTCTTCCGCAGCCCTTTTTTACAATAGTAACGTGCCGAGAATATTTAGTCTCTATGATATACGCCTGTCCTTGTGCTACAAACAGTAAACATGGGTCAAAATTTCATCAATATCTCAAATCGCTAAGCTGGAGCTCCTATAGTGCCTCCGGGTATAGTGCCTACATACCCTCTACGCCGTCTACGGCACTACACCCCTAGCACGCCACGAACTAACTACGGGCTACAGATGCTTAGATATTACCTTCCCGCACTACTCAACCGTCTCTTTGATGTAGGCATTGACATTAATAAATGCAGCATTGCTGACCTCCGGGCGTTCATTCACTAAATAATTCTTTTTTTTTTCTACGGTTTGTGGTTGTTATGTATTTCTATACGATCGAAATATGCAGGCTTGTTGAATGCTTAGCGTAACCCGTCAGTACGCCAATATCATGTTGTCTTCATTGACGTATGTTGAAAATTGTTCTTTTCCGCAATACGGAGTTTTTCCTTCTGCACCGTTGCTACCGGTGCAGCAGGAAAAACTTCGTAGCTGCAGTATTCTTTTCGAAATAAACAAATTTGTATTACTTTTGTTCCCCACGACTAAAATATTTTTAAAGTATAGATACCCGTGCCGGGAAGACAACGGTTATCTTGCGATTACGTTATACTTGCATTTATTCTCACTTTACAAAAATGCTTCAAGCGATGCGAGGCCCTTCTTCAGCTTTCGCTCAAGCCCAGAGTCAGCAGGGATGCGGAGTCGCTTCAGCGAATGACTATGCGTGACAAAATATATCGAATACAATCGGAATAAAACGGTTCTATAACATAGGCCCTCGACAAGATTGTACGATAGTCGAGGCTGAAGACGCGGCCGTTGCTCTAGCGGCAGCGGAAGGCTATTGGTCTAAACGGTCTCTAACAATCCTTGCAGACTCACAAACGGCGCGCCGCAACTACCTACGCGGCAGAATAGGGCACGGAGCGCTCCTCATACTCCGCCCCGGAGACCACATAACGCAACGACAACCAAACGAAGAACCAATTAGGCATACGATAGTATGGAAGCCGGGACACACGGGAGTGGCAGGGAACCAAGAGGCGGACAGGATAGCTCGAGGGTACACTTATTACCGAGCATCCAACGTAGGAGACCTCGAGGAGACCGAACCTGTACCCCAAGACTATTCGGCGATACTAAATTACTACAAGGGCTGCAGAAAGCGGTATCCACCAACGCACAACTCCCTTAGCAGCGAGGACCCTGTCGCGTGGAGGCAGCTACAAACGGGCTCGTACCCGAACCTAAACGTTCTCAGCAAAATGTATCCCACACAATACAATGACAAATGCCCCTCGTGCCACGAAACACCCACGCTGTATCACATAACGTGGGCATGCCGGAAGATACACGTGGTACCCGTAATATCAAACCCGAGTGCGGAGCAATGGGAGGGAGCGCTCTCCAGCGATCGCCGGGTCGACCAAGACGGTCTGATCCGGCGAGCACAACTGGCAGCAGCATCCAGCGGAGCCCTGGACTAAGGGCAACCGTTCTGCAAGAAAATGGACGAAGCCATCTGAAGACCGCAGAAGACCAGCGAATCTAGAGATCAATAAAGTTTTTCACTCACTCACACTCCTGCTGCACAACACTTATAGTAGAAAAGCGGTCTCCTGCGGTATATCAGGGTACCGTCTCACTAAAATGCCTGCGACGTGTCTAATTTTTTTTAATCGTTGGGTCCTGTAAACTGTTGCTATATCACTCTGTTGGAGTGAAATAAAAATGGAAAGCTTTCTTCCATGCATTCAACCACGCTCACTGCTCGTTTCGCCCTTTGCGTGCAGACTCCTAAAGGACAACCAAGACGTAGTTCTCGCCGGAAAGCGAGACGCGCAGGTGTTCCTCCCCCTGTGCGGCAAGGCGAACGAGCTCAAGTGGTGAGTCTGGCGGCGTTTTCCGCTGAAAGACAGCGCCACTAGGACTTAACCCGATTATTCGCGTCCGGTGCTCACAACAACAGTGCTGCAAGCGTTAGTTGAGGAAGATGTTATTGCTTTTGTTCACTGTCCATAGTTAACATTGCACTTTGCTCGAGCGTTACAGGTGCTGTCCACGACTGTGATAGTTCGTCCGCAGAGTGACAGTGTACTGAAAAACAAAAAAAAAGCGTTACAACGTATAAGAAGAGGAAGGCATGCATGAGAATATATGGGCACCAAGATTTTGCTCAAGAACGCGTAGCGAAATCTTCGTGTAGAAGAAGGAAAGTACTCTGATGAGGGACAGATTTCAGGCGGCAAGAACAAAAAAGGCTTAATCGTCAGGTACGAAGCTAAGAAAAAGCACCCTTAACTACTGCGCACATTGGCTGGCGAAATTGCTATTTGTGGTGCATCGCGTTGAGCACAAATTGCACTCTGATCTTAAACGGATCCTCCCAAATGCGACGCTTTGTGTCTTCATTGTAGTTTCTCTGCATTTATCGCCGCACTGGCACTGTGTCTACTTGAGCTCTTTTTTATATATATATCCACGCACGTATACCACTCAATTATTATCGTCTGTCCATCTGTTGCAGTGTGTGTAAATTAATAGCAATAATAATAATAATTGGTTTTGGGGAAAAGGAAATGCCGCAGTATCTGTCTCATATATCGTTGGACACCTCAACCGCGCCCTAAGGGAAGGGATAAAGGAGGGAGCGAAAGAAGAAAGGAAGAAAGAGGAGCCGTAGTGGAGGGCTCCGGAATTATTTCGACTACCTGGGGATCTTTAACGTGCACTGACATCGCACAGCAAATTAATGGCATCGCACATTAATCGTCGATGTCAGTTATGTGCGGAGCCCGCTGCGTTATGCTGTTGTCCTGAGCGGAAGCCCTCCACTGCGCCCACGCTTCCCATCGTAAGTCTGCCGAAGTCGACTTCGGAGAGCACTATTGTCAGCTTGCGCCCAATACTAAAACTGCACCATGCCAAGGGCCCGACCGCGGCGGCTGCGTTTTTATGGAGGAAAAACGCTACGGCGACCGTGTGCTGTGCGATGTCAGTGCACGTTAAAGATCCCCAGGTGGTCGAAATTATTCCGGAGCCCTCCACTACGGCACCTCTCTCTTCCTTTCTTCTTTCACTCCCTCCTTTATCCTTTCTCTTACGGCGCGGTTCAGGTGTCCAACGATATATGAGACAGATACTGCGCCATTTCCTTTCCCCCCAAAACCAATTATTATTATTATTATTATTATGCCAAGGTTTTACGTCAAATCCACGAAGCTGGAAGAGGTACTTGTTAGCTAAAACGTTTTTAAGGAAAGTTAATCAATAGACACTCCAATTAAGCACATTTGGCAATCGCGTACTTTCAATATAGCAAATCTAGAATACACACGTTGAAAGAATCAGAGTTTGCACACACGCGCAATTGCAGAACTCATATGTCCAGTCTGTGCGCGCTTCGCTCTGGCTAGTTCGCTCACAAGTACTCACAAATCAAGAATAAATGGTCTTGGGCGGGGCATGTAATGCGGAGGCAAGATAAAAACGGACTGCAGACGAAGAAAAGGCAAGCGTAGCATGGGTGGTGGCAGAAAGAGGTTGCTGCAGCTGGCAGAGGACAGGGTTAACCGGAGAGACATGGGAGAGGCACATGTCCTGCAGTGGACGTAGTCAGGCTCATGATGATGATGATGAAGGGTTAGAATGCGCCTTGCCCACGCGTAAGGTTCACTCAGTGTGCTGTGAGAGACGCGAGCGTGTCGGTGGAGCACGGGACGCCAGCAGTGTAGCTTGATAGGCGCACTTTGGCGTGGGGAAAAAAAGCGAAATTTTTGTGCCAATTTGGGGGCGTGTCACCTTCGATTGTAGCCGTTTCTTGTGTGAAGCTTTAGTTTACCGTCGCGGTGCGGGAGAGGCCAGTCATCTGCAGTTGTTTGTGTTGTGATCGCGGAATTGAAACGCGTCGCGACCGAAAGAATCGGGCACCAACGAAAGTTGTCGCGGTTGAAAGGGTTAGTTCGCTTCGCTCTGATTAGTAATGCCGCTAACTTACCGCCGCTTCCGAGACAGTAGAGCCATAATGACCATAATGTTAATACTCGTCCTTGTCGTCTCCTCGTCCGTGTAAAATTTTTTTGCGTAGTACCTTTGCTTAACCATGTATAACCGACTCTAACAACAGCAAGCACTCTTAATACTGAACACCAGGTATACTCAACGTAAGCTCTATAGTTCACCTGCCGTTCAATGAATAAATCCTTCCTTCACCGGCAAGAGCCGCGCCCTTTCAAATTGTTGTCAGCCGCTAATCGAGCCCCGTAGCATCTCTTTTCTCTGGTGTTTTTGATACTTGCGGCTCATTTCTCACACACACACAGTAGACGGACGTGACGGAAGCGAACAGTCGCCGAAACCAAGGAGCATAGGGGACGTTTAATTTATTATTTGTGGTCTTCAATATTGCGAAATTAATATGGCAAATATTTTAATAACTGATTAGAAACAAGAATAAGAAACAACCATGTGGTGCCGGTGGGATCCGAAGCCATGACATCCGAATTTCGCGTCCGGTGCTCTACAAACCGAGCTACGGCGGCGTCTGTCCAATCTTCTGCCTTCGGGGGTATTTATGTTATAGTGTAATGGAACATTGAGAGTGTTCACCAGCGCCACCCTCGTCAATAGCGACGGACGTAGTAAGTCCTGTATTAACGTGAGGGCCACAATAGGAACGTGGTCGAACGACGGTGGTGAAGGAAGCTGTGCGAGAACACTCTTATGCTACCCATGTCATCGAGACTGCCAGAATCAAGGCCTTCCTTAAACTGTTAAACAGCCAAGGGAAGGGAAATGAGGGGCTCGTTATGACATACATATGGAGGAAGCCAACAGTCACCGAAACTAAGAAGCATGAGGGATGTGATGCCGGCCACGAATATCTGTGGCTGAAGTACTACAGTAGAGACCTCACAGCAGATAGCTGCAATGCGAATTCTTGCACCGCGAAAGTGTGCTTACCAGGAAGAGGCAAGCCAATAAGTACTGCATACTTAAAAATATTGGTTTTCATTCGCAACGTTCAGCTGCATGTGTTTTCTGAAAAATAATTGAAAGTTGAAACTGAAAATTATTTTTTCTGCGTGGCTAGCATTAAAGCCTGCACTGAAAAATAAATGAGGGTGACTAGGACCAGCTTGAGCAGTGTCAATTATTTACTATTACTGGCTCTTTATAATAAAATAACAATTGAAGTGAAAAAATGTAACTAGCCGCGGCATCTGCCATCGAAACCTGAAGCTCCTGAGCCGCGGCTAACCTGAGTAAAAGGACAGGGAGAGAAGAGGAAGAAGGAAAGAAAGAGGTGAGCGATAGAAAGAAAGGATAGCAGTGTCAAAGTGCATTTCGTGTGAGTGCACTTCCTGAAAAGAAAGGCAATGACATAATGGCTTCTCTTTTACATTTGCAGTATTTGCTCCATCTTGATTAGATACTCTCAAATTCAGATTGGATAACCATAACCCTCAGCATAGAATTGACACTTTCCTCCGGCTTCTGACAGCCACCTTTAACGTCCAGGTTTCTCGACCTCGGACACCGCGTGGTCGGCGTGGAGTTTGTCGAAGACTGCGTAAGCGAGTATTTCACGGAGAATAACTTTGAAGCTGAAGAAACCACGTGTCCAGTTGCCGGCTGCAAGGTTCTACAGGTGAGATTTGTGAAGGAGGCAGTACTGTAGAAATACGCTGCGCCGAGCTCATCGAAGTCCTTGGCTTGTTCTGCGCTTTTTCGCTGCCCAGCCGGACTAAAGTCGTGCACAGCAGTTGATCGACACACCTTATATATAAAGCATGTAACCGATATTCATGCCCGATATTCATGCCCGGCGTACAAAAATCAGGATATAGTGCGAAGTGTAACCAGGTATGGAAAGGAAAAGAATGCGGCTAACGTTAAACGAACACTGTGGAGAAGACGGAATTGCACATATGGATAGTCTACTGCGTTCTAATGGCAAAGACGTTATTTCCCCTGAAAACGGCCGTTTTATAAGCTATAAAAACACAAAAAAAGGATGATTAAAGGTATGTAGCGCAAATGTTTAAGCGCTAGCTGCAGGGTATGACAGGAAAGAAGGAAGCCGGGCGCTGGACGAGGGGGGCGCTGGTGCCCATCCTTGTCTGCAGTTCGGTTTCGACCCGACGACCTCCCGCAGCCGAGGCGGACGCCCAAGCCACTATGCCGCTCGTCGCCTTTCACCCTCTTCCCCCTCCAACTTTCCGTTTCTCCTCTCTCTTAAGAGCAGAGGGGGATTCCCCTCTCTCCACTTTTCCACCTGCCAACCGAGGCAGGTGGCGCTGCGGACGCGCCGACAACGACGACGGCACGAAACTAGAAAATTAGCTAAATATTAGGGGGATCCTTAATCTTCGCCTTAAGGGTATAACGTGAAAGGGTTATTGTTTATTTGCTTTATTCCTAGTTAGCATCTTTCTAATTACCCACACTCCTTACCGTACATCAGTAGGCATGCTACACCACGTGATACACCACAAGGCCTCCCTTTAGCAAAGTCCAGCGAACATGCCTCAGTGTCCTAGTGGTAGCGTGTCTAAAGGTCATGGGTTGATTCCCAACTAATTATCCGAATGTTGGTTTCAACGTAATGAATTTACTTTACATCCTTATATGTCATAATGGCATTGCAGTCATGCATGACCTCACAGTTTAACTCGAGTTTTAATCGTTTCCATTCCACAGTACAACGTGTGACGTTACAACCCTATCGACCAATCCTAAATTAGCGTGACAACGCGCACGATTCTTCCTCCTAACGTACGCTCTAACGTTGTCGCGTTAAATCATCTAACGCTCTAAAATCAAATAGTGCAAGGTATCGCCACCGCCCGCCATTTTAGCAAGCGAACGTGGTGCGCCAAGAAAGTTTCCTATTGTCCGCGCGCCACTGCGGCTAGGCCACACATCCATTCACTTCCAAACAGTGATCACGGAGTCCTTTTCGGCCTTGATGTCATCAGTTCGAATCGAGTGGCGAGAAAAAAAATCGTTTCATCGTTAAAAAAAACTTTCTCGGTAACAAATTCTCCTTTTCTGCCGAGCAATCACCAGCGATGATCAGAAACGGCCATAGAATCGATTTTTACTAGCAAAAGTTTGATTCCAGAGTTGCGACAACGTTAAAGGCACCATTGTCCAGAAAATCCGGTGTCGGTGATGTCGCTGTCGTGAGCGAAAAATTACGAGCATGGCTCTGACAGGTGCATGGTAGAGCAGCCCAGGAGGTAGGTGAGCCGCCTGGATCACGTGCCATTGCGGCGTCATCATAATTCGCCCACGGTGGCAGGTGACAGTTAAATTAATGATTGGTCTCTCAGGAAGAGCAGCCTGCAGGTCTCACAAGCCCCACCGCTGGGAGCACCTGCCATCGCAGGGCAGTGGCGCATCACTTAACCACTGCACGACTGCACCAGGAGGGTTATGAGGACTCCCAGGGATCTATGAATGCAAAATGACCTTCCGCATATATGGGAGGGAGATAGAACGTAATTTAATGAAAGGAAAGGTGGAGAGGTTGGCACATATATGGGAATTAGCCAAACACGCTATCGCGTCATACCCCTGAAGCGGCGCGTAAGTGTCCTGTCAATTTTTTTTTTCAATCAAGGCGATGAAATTCACGTGGGCGTATCATTTAATGCATAGGCGGAGATCTGTGGGCGAAACAACAAATTTCAGTCGAAGAGAAACGCAGCCGGCCCGACGTCGAAGAGTGAAGTGAGGGCGTTAGAAAACTTGCGTGCATAAAGTGGTTGCAAATGGCGCAGGACCTACCTGACAGACCGGGAGTGGCCTTAATCTTGCATCGAACTTTTACTATGATGGTGATTGTAGCATAGTAAAAATTGACGAAGCAAATCCGCTCCGTTAAGCGGCAGCTGTCGATCACATTGCGCTCATCGCTTCGTCCACAGCTCCCACTAACTGAATACACATCTTCATGAATTCGCACACTGCCTGTAGAAACTAGCTTTTTTTTTTCAGAATGCTTTTTCTTCCTCGACACGGCAGTTTCAATTGGTTTGGGCACCAGGGCATTCATTAATTAGTACCTGGAAACGAGCTTCCTCATACGCTAGTCTGAGAACTACACTGACGCCAGATGACGACTCTCCATTGTCCAACCGGCCGCATTCTCTACCCAGCACGCATCAGAACAAACGCACGCTACTGTTAACACTACCCTCCACCACAACCTGTGCTCAAGCGCTGAGAAGCAACTCAGGCGAACACTTGACACCAAAACTTCCCACTCTATACTTTCTCACTCTTCATCCTCTGAACTTCCCCAGTGTCCGCACTGTCCTGATCAACCCGCTTTTCTCCAAGTCGTTTGGCAATGTGCACTCTTCGCCAAAAGTCCACAGGGCAGTGTTCTGCTAGCACAAGTGTTCTTCTTGCCCTACTTAAGTTTACGGCTAGACGGGTGCCCTGACCGCTCCACTATTCATGACTTGGAAAGCATGCCCTATGGCCTGAAGACTTTTCATGAGCCTACATCTAATTTCCTCCCCCACCTCTCTCTCTCCTGGGACTGGCGGCTGACCGACTGTCCGCTGACCAGCAATAGCTGGTGGACCGCGCCGAGGCTGTGGCGACCACCTATGAGACCCCAGACGAGGGGCAGAACCCTAGAAGACCAAGCAAAAGGATACTATAGAAATAAGAAGCACGTCATCATCATCATCAGCCTTACTACACCCACTGCAGGGCAAAGGCCTCTCCCATGTCTCTCCAATTAACCCTATCCTTTGCCAGCTGCATCCACCCTTTGCCTGCAAACTTCTTAATCTCATCCGCCCACCTAACCTTCTGCCGCCCCCTGCTCCGCTTACTTTCTCTTGGAATCCACTCCGTTACCCTTAAGGACCAGCGGTTATCTTGCCTTCGCATTACATGCCCTGCCCAAGCCCATTTCTTTCTCTTGATTTCGACTAGGATGTCATTAACCCGTGTTTGTTCCCTCACCCACTCTGCCCGCTTCCGATCTCTTAACGTTACACCTATCATTTTTCTTTCCATGGCTCGCTGCGTTGTCCTTAACTTAAGCTGAACTCTTTTCGTTAGCCTCCACGTTTCTGCCCCGTAGGTGAGTACCGGTAAGATTATGGTGTTGTACACTTTCCTCTTGAGGGAAATTGGTAAACTGCCACTCATGATCTGCGAGAGTTTGCCATATGCGCTCCACCCCATTCTTATCCTTCTAGTTATCTCCCTCTCATGATCCGGATCAGCTGTCACTACCTGCCCTAAGTAGACGTATTCCGTCACAATTTCTAGGCTCTCGCTGCCAATTGTGAACTGTTGTTCCCTTGCTAGGCTGTTGAACATTACCTTGGCTTTCTGAATGTTAATTTTTAGACCCATCGATCTGCTCTGCCTGTCTAACTCATTGATCATGATTTGCAGTTCACCTCCTGAGTGACTCAGCAAGGCAATGTCATCAGCAAATCGCAGATTATTTAGGTATTCTCCTTTTATTCTTATTCCCAACTGTTCCCAATTCAGGCCTCGAAATACCTCATGTAAACATGCGGTGAACAGCATTGGCGAGATCGTGTCTCCTTGCCTGACGCCCTTCCTTATTGGAATTTTATTGCTGACTTTATGGAGGACTATAGTAGCTGTGCAGTTGCTATATATATCTTCCAGTATTTTGACATAAGGCTCTTCTACCCCCTGATTACGCAATGCCTGTATGACTGCTGAGGTTTCCACTGAGTCGAATGCTTTCTCGTAATCAATGAAAGCTATATATAGAGGTTTGTTATATTCTGCGCATTTCTCTATCACCTGATTGATAGTGTGAATATGATCTATTGTGGAATATCCTTTACGAAAGCCTGCCTGATCATTTGGTTGATTAAAGTCTAATGTTGCCCTGACTCTATTAGCGATTACCTTAGTAAATACTTTGTAGGCAACGGATAGTAAGCTGATCGGCCTGTAATTTTTCAAGTCCTTGGCGTCTCCCTTCTTATGAATTAAGATAATGTTTGCATTCTTCCAAGCTTCTGGTACAGTCGAGGTCATAAGGCATTGCGTATACAGGGTGGCTAGTTTTTCTAGCACGATGTCCCCTCCATCCTTCAACAGATCTGCTGTTACCTGATCCTCCCCAGCTGCTTTTCCCCTTTTCATTGCTTCTAAGGCTTTCATTACTTCATCTTTCGTTACTGGTGGGATGACGCATTGCTGTGCACTGCTGTCTTTCTCATTAACGCTCTGATTACATTGGATACTGTACAGGTCTGTGTAGAACTCTTCGGCTACGTTAACTATCTTATCCATATTGCTAATGACATTGCCCTGCTTCTCTTAATGCATACATCTGGTTTTTACCTATGCCTAGTTTCCTCTTCGCTGTTTTTAGGCTACCTCCATTCTTTATAGCATGCTCGATTCTCTCCATATTAAACTTCCTTATGTCGGCTACCTTGCGCTTATTTATTAACTTTGATAGCTCCGTTAGTTCTATTCTATCGGTAGGGTTAGATGCCCTCATGTTTTGGCGCTTCTTAATCAGATCTTTCGTCACCTGAGATAGCTTCCCGGTATCCTTTCGAACTGTCCTACCGCCTACTTCTACTGCGCACTCCGTAATTATTGATGTCAGATTATCGTGCATTGAATGAACATCAAGATCATCTTCCTCAGTTAAAGCCGAATATCTGTTTTGCAGCGCTATCCTAAACTTCTGTGCTTTCCCTCTTACGGCTAACTCGTTAATGGTCTTCTTCTTCACTAGCTTCTTCCGTTCCTTCTTCAAGTCTAAGCTAATTCTAGACCTTACCATTCTGTGGTCGCTGCAACGCACCTTTCCGAGGACGGCCACATCCTGAATGATGCCAGGTTTAGCGCATAGTATGAAGTCGATTTCATTTTTAATCTCACCATTGGGGCTCTTCCAGGTCCACTTCCTGTTTTCTCGTTTGCGGAAGAAGGTATTCATGATCCGTAAATTATTTCTATCCGCGAATTCGACTAATAACTCTCCCCTGCTATTTCTAGAGCCTATCCCATAGTCACCTACCGCGTGGTCGTCAGCCTGCTTCTTGCCCACCTTCGCATTGAAGTCGCCCATCAGTACAGTGTACTGCGATTTTACTTTATTCATTGCCGATTCTACGTCCTCATAGAAACTTTCAACGGTCTGGTCATCATGGCTGGATGTGGGTGCGTAGGCCTGCACCACTTTCAGCTTGTACCTCCTATTAAGCCTAATTACTATAGCTGCTACCCTCTCGTTAATACTGTAGAGCTCCTCTACGTTGCCAGCTATATCCTTATTAATGAGGAATCCCACACCTAGTTCTCGTCTATCCTCTAACCCACGATAGCACAGTATGTGTCCGTCCTTTAGTACTGTATACGCCTCACCTGTCCTCCTAACTTCGCTAAGCCCTATCACATCCCATTTAATTCCCGCTAGTTCCTCAAACAGCACTGCTAGGCTAGCCTCACTAGCTAAAGTTCTAGCGTTAAACGTTGCCAGGTTCAGATTCCAATGGCGGCCTGTCCGGAGCCAGAGATTCTTAGCACCCTCCGCTGCGTCACAGGTCTGACCGCCGCCGTGGTCAGTTGCTCTGCAGCCTCTGGGGACTGAGGGCCGAGGGTTAATTGGTATGATCATAGAAGGTTGTGGCCAAGTACTACACCAGGGTGGCCAAATCCTGCTCTGGTGAGAGAGTGCGTTGTCGGTTCTTGTTACCGAGATCAGGCCGCACTCCAGGCCTGGTTATGCAATTCCATCGACACGCGGATTTTTTTTTTAAACCCGGTGGAGAATTGCGCGGCACCAGGATTTGAACCCCGGTCCTCTTGCACGCGAAGCGGATGTTCTACCTCTACGTCATCGCTGCTCTACAAGAAGCACGTACTACTATACTAAGCGCCTCTGGCAGAACTATATCTTTAAAGTAATTTCTGCAGCTCTTTCCCGTACCCGGAAAGTGATACAAATGGCACCTGGCATGCTCCCCCCATTTACAATGAGCCGGCTATGCGTATACTCCCAGACAATCATCTGCGATTCAACAAAATACGTCGACACTCTTTCTGGTGCACGGAAAACGGTGCGGACAGATGACAGAAGGCATGCTTCCTATCCTGTGACTCCTGTCCGCTGTCCATTTTATTTTATGTCTGCCGAAGATCCCCTCTTGATGCAACATGGGGCATCGTCTGGCTGGGTCAGCTCCACCGATTGATCGTAAGCTCTGGTAAAATCTAAATCCTTGTTCTGCTTCTTTGAGCAGGTTTCATCGATTTCAGGATGCAGCGATAATAATCGCCGTTATCGTGACCAACCTATCAGAGTCTACTGAAGGACAGAACTCACTTCCAGAAAGAGCTTCTGCTGCTATTTTGCTCACGTCGTTACTGCGCGGCTCAATAACAGGACTAGTGTCGTTTCTAGCGTATTCCGATTGAAGTACTTATTAGGTTAATCTGCAACTGCTTCAGCATTTCCAGTTGGTGAGCTATCACTATAAACGAAACAATAGCGAATTTGTTACCCATTGCGCGCTTCTAAAATTGTTTTTTTTTGGGGGGGGGAGAAAATGGCGCAGTATCTGTCTCACATATCGGCGGACACCTGAAACGCGCCGTAAGGGAAGGGATAAAGAAGGGAGTGTAAAGAAGAAAGGAAGAAAGAGGTGCCGTAGTGGAGGGCTCCGGAATAATTTCGACCACCTCGGTATATTTAACGTGCACTGACATCGTGCATCACACGGGCGCCTTTTGCGTTTCGCCTCCATCAAAACGCGGCCGCCGCGCTCGGGTTCGAACCCAGGTACTCTGGATCAGTAGCCGAGCGCCCTAACCACTGAGCCACCGCGGCGGGTACACCTCTAAAATAAAATTTTGCTTTAGTATATATAACCTCAACTGACGGGAATGAGTCCTGAGCTCCCCCCTATGGCGTGCCCCACAGGCCAGGTGTATACCTTGGGCGTGTACAAGTCCGTCAGCTCTGATTTCATGGAATTTTATCACCTGAACGCGACCAGCAGCATGGTTATGTGAGTTACAATCGTTTTAAGGCGGTCAATTTTGCATAATACGTCTCGAATGTTTCCAGGTCACCGCAGCCTGTAACCTCCGCGACCGCTGAGATGCACTGCGTCGCTGTAGCTCCTATCATGAGGTGTTCCTGAGGCATCGCTCTCAAGCTGGCGCCAGATTACTAATAGAGCCATGTTTACTGAGAACCTTGGTGCGCATAATCTATAACAATGACATTGGTTTGGGAACTTTTGAGATAGTTCGTTGACGGCTACTTCATCGTCATTATTAGCCGACCCGGTAAGGCCTTCGGTACTGGATTAATGACGTTAAACTGACGAAAAATCTAACCGACTGACGTCAGTGAATGGTACACCTAATCTGCTCTAATAGACACATTTGTCTCCACGCTGTTTGTTTTTAACTCGCAGACCCTGGATCGCCGGCTGAAAATTTTTGTATGCAGCATTTTCGACTTCAAGAGGTAAGTCGTTTCACCGCGGCGGACAGTCTACAAGAAAAAAAAAAAACTCGGAGGTCGATTACAACGTTGGTAGTGCGGCTGATCAGCGCGAGCTGGCTGCGTTTCGTGCTTTTGCGTTGTGTTGTGGCTTGCTTTGCTAACGCATATTGAGTTGTGAGAATCCCTCCACCGCCAATGGCTTGACATTTCAGCGCCCTTGCTCGCTGGCGCGCCGCGTCACGAGCACGACCTTCCGCAAGCAGTTATTCTGCTCTGGCACAGCTGTCAGCCAGTCATATGTATTCGCATACGTTCAAAATTATTTGAAATTAATCGAATATGCTCTCGAGTTCTCGAACAATTTTCATCGCGTGAATTTCGGGTAAGGCACGTTTTCTTGACAATTGGTTTTTGTGGAAAGGTATCTCGGTGGACACCCGAACCCCGCCGTAGGAAGACGATGAAGGAGGGAGTGAAAGAAGAAAGGAAGAAAGAGGTGCCGTAGTCGAGGGCTCCGGAATAATTTCGACCACCTGGAGATCTTTAACGTGCACTGACATTGCACAGCACACGGGCGCCTTTTGCGTTTCGCCTCCATCGAAACTCGGCCGCCGCAATCGGATTCGAACCCGGGTACTCCGGCTCAGCGACGACTGTTGCATGAACTGGGTTTACTCCGACAACGCACAGCATGCGGCCGCGATCGCTGAGCGCGGGATGGAGGGCATAGCTCCGCGACGCTGTTCATTCGGGTGACTGCGTTCTTAATGATACTCACACATGGCCCCAAGTGGTGGTGGTGGTGGAAACTTTTATTGCCAACGATGATGTAAATGGTGGGGGCAAAGCCCCCTACATGGCACTTGGATGCTCCTTCACTGTGAGGAGGCACCCCTACAAAGCGAAGGATAGCCCTTGGAGAGCAATCCTTCTCAGAGCGTTGGAGATGAGCCGGCGCTGGTCTTGAGGAGAAGTTTCGGTCATAAGAGTCTCCCCGTAAGACTCCGCCACGGTCGGTCATGGGGGATGAGGGAAGGTGGGGCATGTGAGCACGCTGTGTAGAAAGTCTCCTGGTTTTTCCGCAAAGTTTACATGACGAGGGGAATTGGTCTGGGTATCGGGCATGTAGTAGTATGGGGTATGGCGCAGTCCGAGTTTGTAGTCGTCGCCAGTGTGCGGCCTGCGCTATGGTGAGGGATGGGGCTAGGGGTGCGTACTCCCTTTGTTGTTCCCGGTAGTACGAGGGAATATCCCGGAAGAAAAGCAAACGCTCTTCGGCCCGTACAAGGGGCCCGACTCCCGCCCGGAATGTGAGACCTCGGGCTAAGGAATGAGCCTCCTCGTTAAATGGCTCCAAAGTTTGGCTACGCGGCAGCTAGGGCTCAGGTAGGCTTAGCACACCATGTCTTGATTCCAGATTTCGAAAGCCATGGCTGATTCGCAGCTCTCGCCCCTCTTCCTGTTGGGCTGTGGCGCTAGTTTTCTCGCTGTCATCAGTAGCGAATGGCAATTTCCCTGATTGTATGACATGAAGGTCATAGAGTTTACACACGCACTTAGTGGTGTGCTCGCCCAGGTGGAAATATAATTTATGACACTGTACATAACGCTGCTATAACGCTTCGCTGTTTCGCATGATTATTAGTTTGGCAAGAACATTGCCACTTGTAAAAATATTAGATTCGTATTGAAATCTGCTTTTAACTAAATTAATCGCACGCGATTCGGCTTTGAGAAACCACTATTCGCACAGCCATGCATTTAGCGACACTCACCCTCCACACGTTGTCACTGAGGGACTGTACGTCTTCCACGTCTGTACGTCTGCGGCGCATTTTACCTCCGCAGCTGCGTCGCCGTTTGCTCCGGCGCCCCCTATTTGCGCCGCTCGTTGCTCGCCACTCCGATGCTTATCCCCGCTGCATACGCACCCCTTGCTCACTCTTCCTCCTTTCCTGAATTTTTAATGCGATAGCATTAGAGCTGTCCTCATATCAAAATCCCACTGATGTCCGAGACAAAATTCGCCGACTGGTCGAGAGAAGTCACATGACCTCGTGACGTCATCACAACTGCTTGACGTTTTATCCTGTGGTCGGGAGAGGTCACATGACCTTGTGAAGTCATCACTACTTGCCGACCGAGTTTTCAGCATCTAGGCAGCAGCCTAGATAGAGAATAGAAATCAAAAGTCCGAAAAGAATGAGACGTATGCAAATTAGGCATTGTCAAAGCATAGCGGATATCTGCTACTGCAGCTAGCATGCAGTCGGTTGATGGAACGACAGTTGCAAATGAACTGATGCAAACGCACACGGAAGTTGCAACAGAACTTAAGCTGCTACAAATGTTAAATTTAATGCTAAACCACCCGCATAGTTTTCCTTTTCACCTTTTTCACCCCTGCTACCTCTTCAGCTGCCTGCGCTCTTTTCATCTTGCACCTACAGTGCACGCACTCTGCCCCTACCCTTGTACTTCTGTCCGGTGCACGCGGACGCATGTAGGATGCCGGTGACAGCAGTCAGTGCTCGATGAGAATGCGGGAGAACCTTCCTGCAACAGCCAGCATTACAAATCTGCAAAGGACGGTTGGCAGCTGTAATGCGAATTTCAGGAACGGTAAAACAAGCAGCCGCACCAAATTGGAGTTCTCCCTGAATTGCCTGGTGGAACAATTCGTCGCTCCTTCAACTTTCACAGTGAGTCTAGGTTTCACTTGCCTCTGGCACCTCCTTGCTTACAGCTCGGTTTCTTGCTCTGCTGGGTCTCCCCTGCTTCGCCGTTGTGCTTCTGCTTCGGCGTTACGCACTGCTGAGTCTTCACATCTATGTCGTTTTGCTTTTATGTTTTCCGCTTATACATTGGATCTTGTCTTCACATTTTCTTTCTTGCGCCCACGATTGCACGAAGAGCTGGTTCTTCGCACGCTGCACTTCTGTTTGCGACCTTTTGTCCGCTGCAAAGCTTGTGTGCGGACAGGGCCCGATATCTCCATCAAATCTGAAGAAATCAATTTGATTAGTAGAGCGGTTCATCATTTCTAGCCCGTCACGCCAACACATTGAGCGACACGTTCGGCAGTAGTGGAGAGAATAACGTGCGCTTGCACACGCCTGGCGCCGACCAGTGAGCATCGCGTTCCCCTTTCCCCTCCTGCTCCTGCTCACCATGCACGCCTTAATTTACTTGCGCTTTTCTTTTCTCTGTGGACGAGATGTCAACTACGGCGCAACATAGGAAACCAGGGCACTAACTGCCGTCGCTGAAAATGTCACCCTCTCCACATACTGTTGTATTCGCTTCTCCTTGTCTTTGCTCTCGCCATTATGAAAGAGCGAAAAAATATGTAGTAGGAATTGTTGGCTGATAGACCAATTGTTTTATAGGGAATGCGCCGGACCAATGGATATCGTGTGGGATAGGTCTGGTTTCACTGCCATCCCGGAGAATGACAGACCACGGTAGGTCGATGTGTCTTAACCTATCTGGTGTGTCTACATTTCCTTGCTGTTGTGTGCTTACAATCAAGCAGGCAGAATTGGGATTCATAGGAATAAAGCGTGTACTGCACAACACTGCTGTTCTTTAGCGCCAGCTACAGCATTGGTGGTTAGTGAAGAAAGACATCTGCAGTACACAGCCAAAGGTGGCATCTGCTTCTTTTTTCGCATCATCTGTTCGCTTTTGAATGACGCTCGTCTATATTTTGTTTATTTTTTCTTGTATCTGTGCTCACCCCTGCTTGGAGTCAAGCGACTCCGCAGTATAAATAAATAAATTATAAAGTGTCGTGGCATTCGCAAAGTGGTTACAAATCTTTGTCCGTGAGAGTACAATGCGATAGCATTAGATAGCTTAAGCAAGCAGAAAAATAGAATTTTTCCCATGCAAAGCTCGTTTTGTGCCTCTGATCTTGAATAATGAGCCTGGGATGACACCGTATCTACCTCCGTCGACAGAAATTCTACAGTAAGAAATTTATGTTGGCAGTGAAGCACCGGCCACATCCTGACAGCCATACTTCGTTCGTACGCTCCAAGGATACAGTCCATCGTTAAAGCTGTTCCTGTTGCCTGAACAAAAATCTAATCACAAGTTGCAAGTATAAGCTCAAAAAATTTTATGCCTCTGATTTGCTTAGCTGAGTGAAACCTTAAAATGCTGCTGTTTAACTTATTGCTGTGGTTGGTTAGCAGATTAACACAGTTCCCCGCAGTCCGTGTGCTGTTGTTGCGAACTGCTATTCCTTTGAACACAGTATCCAAACCGGTACTCTTTGTTGTGCCTGTAGGTACGCCGCTGTCCTGAAGTCCTTGCTGGCGCCTGACTTCTCGTACGGCATGTGGACCGTCGTGTACGATGCTCCATCGTACAAAGGTGTGTATACTATTTCTAGTGTCCTTGCATTAATCGCTCTTCACTACTCTCGTGCCGCGGTGGATTTAGTGGCTTTGGCGTAAGGCTGCTGCCCCAAGGGTGCGGTTCAAATCTAGGCCACAGGGGGCGCTCTTCGATGGAAGCAAAATGCAAGAACAATCGTTTGCTGTGCAATGTGGGTGCTACGGCATCCCACATAACACATCATAACACAACATAACATCTTCATTACTCAAAACCGAGCCTAATTGACTAAAGAAACGCCAACGCGCGCACACCGCCTCTGCTCCAGTCTGGCCATGGCGGCTCCCAGGACCAATTCACCTAGATTTGGCCAGCGCTGCGAGTTTGGCTTTCCATCACAAGGCTTACTGTGTTAATGAAAAAGCAGCTTCGCCTTTAAGTGACGGAGGTTCCTTGGAGCCCGCCTAGCATAACTGAGCTCATTCCGATAATTTGACTGGCATCTAAAAATGCAGTACTCAACACTCCATACTTAAGGCATGGCAGACAGGGCACCCATGCATTAGCAAGCAGTGGCGCTGATTTATTAAGACCCCTGAGAAATATATTTTTGATTTTCAGAGATCAACAATGAGGGCAGAACAGGCAGTGTGCCTGTCTTCTTTGAACATGTAGTGCTCGTCAAAGTGCCTTACAGATTACAGCAAATAGTTTAGAACACTCCTGGAAGCTTGTGTAAATGCTGAACGTAGTGTATTTCCATTATTTTCTTCGTTTGCAGCACGAGTAGGTTTCTAGAACTGAAATAGGCTGTTCTGAAAATTTGGGCCAACGGGAGTTACCTCTGATACTATTTCCGTTTGAACACACTCTTCAAACTGAAGCGGTCATAACACGCATAATATGGCGAACTATAGTTAAAAGCCAAGCCACAAATATCGTCGCACATATTTTTCTTCCATCCTTTTTGTTTTGTAATTCCAAAACAACATGGCACATGATACAGATTAACAATGAGCTCCTTTTTACTGACTATATCTGGGCAACGTGGCACCTGACAATTTGGGGCTTTATTTTTTTTCTTCATTATGCAGGTGCTCCTCGGAGTGCTGGTGATGAAGCACTGAGGGAACATTTTGGTGAGTGTGCGGACACACATGCTGCGTTTAGTTCCAACTTCTCATTTAGAAGAAGTGGCCGTTTCTTCACACCACTGTGGTCACTTTGCGCAGTCACAGCACTGTAGTATACTTTGAATGGAAAGACATGTATACTTCTCTTGACATGGAGCCAGCACCACTTTCTGTCTGACTTGTCGAAAATGCCGTCGTGTTTCCCGGCGCTTTCGTCTTGCAGCCGACTCCATAGTGTGATGCCATCCTCATGTATGGCATGCGTAAGTACTAAATCCTAACATGGAGAAAGTCAGCTTCAGGCGCATAATGAGCTAATTTCTATATATGCAGAATTAAGATCATTCTCTACTTCACACTTATAGATCCCTGGGAGTCCTCATACCCCTCCTGCCAGAGTTTTGCAGCAGTTAAGTGATGCGCCACTGCCCTTCAATGGTAGGTGCTCCCAGCGGTGGGCCTTGTGCGGCCCTGGTTTCTCTCCCCGATTGACCAATCATTAATTGAACTGCCACCTGCCATGGCGAACAGTTTGCTCACAATCCTGTGGCCAGGTTGTGATCATGTCACAAAGTCATCTACGGAGGCTACCTAGATCAGCTTCTCTACTGGTCACTTTTGGAAGCAATACTAGTTTCAGAAGCTCAAACGGAAAGTAGTGATAAAGAGTTTTCCCGCCAGAGGGCAACGCAAAAGTGGCTGCGAAGTTGTTGGCGGCCAACACTGGGCAACTTGCCCTCGCCTGGAAGCTAAACCTGGAAGCCTGGAAGTGAGGGCATAAAAAACAGCCAGCGGCTTCATAGGCGCACACAAACGAAGGTAGACGATATCGCAGCTCTAAACCTTCTGCACAGTCAACTTGCCAACTTTCAGGGCAAAATTCAAGAGTAAGAAAAAGAAAGTGCATGATATCCAGGTGAATCACATGTAGGAATATATGTAAATCAGATTCAGGTAACAGTTCTTAAGTGGCCCACAGCACCAGTTCGGAGTGAAAACAGCTCTGGGCTAGTTTTCGACCTTGTGCGGGACCATTTGCTGTGGGAATAGCTATATTAACGGTCCCCTTAATTCTTAATACAGTTTACGAAATCAGAGCCACGCAGCACGAACGACTCCTTTATTTGGGGAAAGCTTTCACACTTTAACCACACATTCGTCTAGAATACTGAAACTGATGATTACCTCAATGTAAGCGAAACAGACTACCACGTAGAACCGCTGTAACCATAAGAGAACGCTCCTGGGCTAAATTCTGTGCTGCCAAATAAATAACTGTGTGAAGAAACTCTATTCGTACCTGGGTCCGCTCCGGCGTGATGCTCAGCCTAATATGACTAACCACTTAAAAGTGCCTTTTCCCATTTCCTTTAAGAGTGAGTACAGTCAAACCCACTTATAACAATACCGGTTATAGCAATATATCAGATATAGCAATGGTCAGTCGTGGAACCGTCAGGTTTACCTTGTGTTCTATGGTAAAATAAACCGCTTATAGCAAATTATCGGTTATAACAATTAAATCTGGTCAGTGCAAGTCAACTTTGAAACAAACAAAAACATGGAGACACTACAACCGCACCAGCCAAACCACGCTTACAGCGCAAAAGCCCTTGCCACCTTTGAGCAGTTCTGTTTCGATGCTCCCGACAGTATGCATGCTATAAAGCATTTACGAGAATGTGAAAAATAAATACCCTCGTGCCGTTCTTATCTCAAAAGCAAGCAACCATTGTCCAGTCTTTCAGCAGATAAACATACCATGATGCAGCAGTTCTCATCTTTTTGGCATCATTCGATAATATAAACATTTTTTTTGGACCCCTGAAGTTCGAAATAACGAGCTTTTACAGGCATTAGAACAATCAAGCCTCTGCTGTGATTAAATTTTCTAAAGTTTGTCATGTTTTTTTATTGGCCCAACCCTGTTATAACAATGGTATTTCCGTGGTACTTCAATATTGTTATAAGTGGGTTTGACTGTAGTGCAAGTTCAATTTTGCTGAAAGTGAAGCTTAGATGCCATGAATGGCTTTGAAAGTGGCTGCAAATTGCATGCATTATATAGAGTAACCGCCATTGAGAGTTCATGTTGCGTAGAAATCCTCAAAAGCGAGGCGATAATTTACAAATAATTGCTTTTAATTCCCATTCCCTCGCCTTGCGGCAACAGTCCGATGTCCGTCTCTCCCGAGGCGACTCCATGGGGCTCGCATAAACTGCAACGACGAGGGTACGTGTATTATACAAGGGCACAAACTAACAAGCATTCGTGGGCAGAGCGTGGTCCCAGCCTGCAGGCCTGCATCTTTTTTTTCTCTTGCAGTCTCTGTTGTACGAATTGAGAGGGAAACTGTGGTGGGCAGTTTTTAACTGTCGATATCAATGGTGTTGTGTAAGCTAGACTGAAAATTTTAACGGCAGGTAGATGAGCGATTCTGTCTCATGCTTTTTCTTAACCTCGGTGCACACAGTTTACACTAGTAACGGAAGAAAATGTTTGGCTTCGCTTGTGCTCCGCAGGGGACACTGCAAACCTTGCGCTCGTCGCCACCAGTGTTGAGCATCATGAGTTGTTCCTGGGTGGCCGAGGACCGGTGACACATTGCCTGTGGCACTTACAACCACGGATCACGGATAAACTAAAAAACCGCTAAGCGTGGCGCATCTACCACGCTTATAAAGCACCCAGAGTCCCAGAAAAAAAAAGAGCAAAGGGACAGGAAAAAAAACGAAGGGAAAAGCAACCTAGTGAAAGCAGCTGATACCCTGACCACATTATCATACCTTTGTTGCAAAGCGGTGCCTCACAAAAACCAAAGAAATGAAGAAAAAGGAACCGTTTTTAATAATTTTGTACTTTAGCCAATTTTGACACATAAAAGAGCAATTTGCTGCAAGGCCTGTGAAAGTTGTCTTCACAGCTCCAGTAATGCTAAAAGGTACATGCAAGGCAGTCAACCAGCCTCTGGATGCTGTTTCATAGTTGCAGTAATGATAACTTAAAGACATACATAGGAAAGCTCCAGTCAACTTTTTCTTTACAGGAATCAATTCTGTGGCCCTTATCGGCCAGTGATGGCAAGGTCTCTTTCTTCTGACTTGCATTTACATTGAAAGTAGCTAGCATCTTTGTAATAGGGAAACGGTTGTCTTAACGTACAAGCCAACTTCAATTTGTCTCGAGTTTCCTTCAGGGGGATGGAGATGCAGTTTTACAGCGATAGCTGTTAGGCGCCTGTCCTGGCTTTCGTGTCACCGTCGTAACCAGTGACCATGGCAACCCGGGTATGGTTATCGTCCTGCATGACACAAAGTAGGATGTGTTAAGGCCTTTACTAATGCTGTGCATCTTTTTTTTCTTGTAGTCTGATGTCACCTTACGTCACGGCCAACCTGGGTCGCATAAGCCCATGGGTGGTTCTGTTTGGAACAGCCGCCTGCGAAAACAAAATGCCTACACAGCTATCGCTGGATCTCTCATTACATATGGTGAATTCCAATCGCAGGCCCGGAGCGCTCTGCACGCTCTGTGACAAAGCGCCTGAATCCGGCGCAGAGCGCGCGACCTGAAATTGCGATTGGAGTACACTTGCTCTGGCCAGAGCATGCAGACCAGAGCATGTAGGGCGCCGCTATCGCCGCTGAAATAGAATGTCACGCAAACTTCCGGTTGGATCCGCCGATTTCGGCGGAGCAGTCCCGACTGCTCCACGGAGCAATCTCGGCTCGGCAACCGCTCCCTGTCTACGATTGGAAGACGTGATCCGTGCCTCAGATCTGCGTTTGGAATACAGTTGCTCCGAAATGAGCAGGAAACGTTGCTCCAGAAGTGCTCCAACTCTGCGATTGGAAGTCGCCAATAGTCATAACCGTCCTGTGAATTTTTTGTAGGATGTTTTCTTCTCTTTGTAATGATGCACAAGACATTCGTAAACATAGATCACCATGTGGATTTCGCCAGCGGCTGAAAATGTACGATAACTGAATTTCATCTGACATGCAGCTGGTTTCGAATTGGTGGACACGACGTCCCGAGTAGGTTTGAAACCCTACAAACCAAATAACTGCAATGCATTAGCTGTTCGGTCACTCGCTGTTATTTTTCCGCCTGAGGCAAGCTAGCATAAGACTGATGAAAAAACTACCAAGCTGATGAAACCGAAACAACTATTAGTCATTTACTGGCTGTAGGTGAATTCCAAGGCACTAACAAGCAGATATTGCACAGCAGCACAAGGTGTTTTTGCACTTCACCTGCACCAAAATACAACTGCTGCAGCTAGGATCGGCTCCACCATCAGTTAAGCAATCCTTTAGACTTTCAATACGGTGAGCAGAGGGCATGGCACGCAACATGCATTAAAATTCCTTTGAAACCATTCTATGCAAGAAATGCATGCCTGCTGAGCAAAACATGAGAATGAAAACAGGTTCCCACACAGGGTAAGCAGTTCCATTTAACCTTGATCAGCATTTCTTTTTCCCGCCTATATTTGTAATATTTAACTTTGTGCACTCAAACAGCAAGAAGCAAAAAAATAATTTAAAGGAAGATGGGAAGAGCAAGAGTCGCAGAGAGATAAAGCAAACATGTTGAACACTGACCCTGAAGGGTTTTTTTTGTTATGAAAGATTAAATAAGAAATAAAAAATAAAGTTTTAGCAACAAAAGTGCGAGAGGAGGGACATTATGCGAGTGGGTCTATTATGAGAGTAAATAAGGTAATATGTTGCTTTGCTATCATGTCCAGCCATCCTAGTGATCAATACAGCTCTCTTAACCTCCTCTTCAAGACAACCTTCTTTCTTTTCCTTACCTGACTCATTTTCAACTGTTGAACTGAGCTGTAATAGCTTATAGTCTGGAGCTACCTACGTGCTCAGTGATACGGAAAAAATAAATAAAGCAAGCAAGAAACAGACACACGTGCAAAAGAATGCCCGTGGTTTATTAACTTCGGCATGTCCAGCATTAGAACAAAGTTCTAAAGAGCAGTCCCAAAAGAGGAGAGAATAATTTACATAATGACCAGTATGTACACAGGTTCTGGAAGATGGCACACCATTACGTAGCCCAACCTTTCCTTCATGTTTCACAAGTAAAAGAAAATAACGAACACCTGGACAACAATGCAGTCGTTTTTTGTCCACAGTCTCTTCTAGAGCTCGACGTGTTCCTTAACCTTGTCCTCGGGCTCCAACTCAACGTCACTAAGGTCAATGTCTTCTGGCTCTTCCATCTGAAAATAAACATTACAAATGCTTCATACGTAATCACCACAACAAGCAAAACAAGAAATACTGCAGTTAACACACATCTGCCACAGTCCAGCACTGCACAGAAGTAACCTGCCCTAACCACCCTGTAACCATATTTCATGCTCTTTCCAAATGTGAAAAATGATTCTCGATCTGCGCAGTTAGGCCAAATGCGAATTAGGTGCGCTGGCAGTTCAGTTTTCACTTTTGTTCTGGTGTTCAGATCCAGTGTTCACGGATGGCAGTTCGGATAGAGACAATGGGTTAATGTCCATATATGCTGAATTGGTTATTCTCAACATTCATAGATTCCTGGGAGTCTTCCTAAAAGTCCTGGCGGAGTGGTGCAGCGGTCAAGCGATGCACCAGTGCCCTTCTATGGCAGGTGCTGCCATCGGGGACTTTGGCTGCTTGGATTGGGATGCGATCCAAGTTGCTCATCGTGAGATGCCTCTCACGATTGAGCTGCTTGCTACCTGACACAGTTGCCCACCACTTGGTAAGCAACCAGCAGGTTGGCAGCCTGCCACAAAACTGGTTTCAGATAAACACACAATGGCTAAATGCGGGGAATCGGCACTATAAGTGCTAGCACACTAACAAAAGTACCTGGAGTACGAAAATTCTGGTGCATGAAAGCTTCAGCCCTGCCACAAAATGCAAACCTCCACACAATGCAATGCTAAGCAAATACGAAGAGAACCGAACAGCTGCCACCTTACCTTCGCATCCTTGCCATCCCAAGGCTCAACGTTGACTACCTCGGGAAGCTTGGCACCCTTCACAGGCACACTCGAGCCACGCCCAACGGCCACCTCACGGAGAAATTCGTTGATGCCGTCGTAGCTGAAAGAACCGCGAAGTAGTGAGTATTTCATCTTGCGGCTGTTGAGCACAGCCAGCGCGGGGTAGCCAAAGCCGCCAATTTCCAGGGCCTCCTCCAGCTTGGGCTGTGCCATGGCTTCAGACCAGAGCCATCCCCATCGGTTGCGCTTGTACTTCTCGCCGAGGCGCTTGAGGACGTCGAGGTAGCCCTGGCGGCACTCCGACTGGCAGTCGTAGATGTGTGGCAGGACACTGATAACACAGAGCTGGCTGTCTTCGCACACATCCTTCAGCGCAGACTCCTTGGTCACCTGCAGGATGAGAACAGGAAGAAGAGAATGTGAAATGACATGAAATTATTGGAAGCATCTGCAGCTACTAGAAACCAAGCTTTAAAACATGCAAGCTAAACTCAAAGGCCCCAGAAAGTTCCATATTTTCCGGTCTATAATTAGCAGTTTTTCTTTCAGACTTTTCGTCGGTCCATCTTGTACAACAATGAAACATATAGTACAGCCAGAAATGATGCACCCCTGTGCACCATCTTTTGCCATGCCGGATAACTTTGTTAAAAAATAAGTGACATATAAAAGAGGAAAAAAATCCGAGTCACAGTTGCAAAATGCTATTTTGTGGGTAGGGTCACATAATCTCATCATGGTTGGACTGAATGCAGCAGCCGCCACATCCACACTAAAACAAAAACAAAAGCGATTACACTACTGGCAGTGAAAAAAAAAACTGGCGCTGCCTGGCATGCAATAATGATAATGCACAAAAAAAAAGCAGCCCTTCCGGGATGCCTGTGCAAGATCCTTGTGTGTTTTGTAAAACGCTTTTATTTTTGCCCGCATTATTTTGTTACCTTTTAAATTACCTATCATACAAACGTGTGTAAGGGAGTTTGCTGTCGAACACTGCTAGCGTGCGGTGGGCAGGAAATTCAAAGTGGCCGAGAAGTGCGTCCGATGATGGTGCAACCAAAAGGATGCATTGAGGAACACAAGCTGCAAAAAGCGCGCTTTCCGAAGCAAGCGATGCAAGTTTCCCAAACTGGAAGCGCTGCTCTGCTAAGTGATGGAAGCACAGAACAATGGCTATACGTTGACAGTGGACATGCTGCACGACTTCTTGTGGAACGAGCGTTCACCTGAGCACAGCACCGGAGCACAGCACCAGCTCGGAGTCAGAATACTCCGCGAGCGACTACTGAACGTAGAATAATTGACACTCATTCACTAATTGGTGCTTTCTTACTTAAATTTTTTTTTGCACATCTTGTGTATGGGCCGAACCCCGAAAACCGGGTCTAGGGAATGCGGCATAAAAAGTAGAATGCTGCGACAGTCAGCCACCGCGGTGGCTTCCACGCAGTACATGGTGCAAAGGGGTGAACCATTAAAAAAATGACATTTTGGTTACTTTCACCACTGCCGTCGACGGTTCGGATGCGTTGCAAAGTTCTTCCTGCACTTAACACAGCGCAAACACGGACTAAATTCTGCGAGTACTAGAAAGGACTCCATTGAGATCTTGTGCCATGAAATGCGAATTGACATTTTTATGCAGTGAAACTCAATAAATGTATTTGTACATCATTCAACAGTTTCATTTTTCAAAACCAGTCTGTTTGGATTGTGCAGCATTTTTTTGGATAATATGTTTTCTGTAGTTTTTTTTAAAACGTATCAACGAGGTTTTATGATACATATTCCCTGAAGATTCCACAATTACAATTTCATTAAAAAAAATACTTTCTAATACCAGCTTCCCCCTTAAAGTGGACCTCTTCTGCCAGAGACATGGTGTATAAAAGACTCTTGGTAATAAGGGACAAGTTATTATTGAATTCTGACCAACAATCTCACCTATAACAGACACATTAACTGCAACTAGTTTGCACATAAATTAAAGATCTTGTTTCTACATGTAAAGCTCCATGCATCCTGTCAGGAACATATACTGGCACAAGGTGCTTACTGCCAGTGGCTCAGGCGAAACTGTATTAGACTGCCACAAATAAGCTAACTCTGCGTATAGGCCAATCTTCCAATTTCAGATGGCAGTTACTGTGAAAAAAAAAACGCTGACTTATGCGCGGTAATATACGGCGAAATATTTCTTCCATGTTCTCCGCGTTCTTACTTTGTCTTGAACTGTCCAGGATAACAGTTTTCCAATCTCCTTCCCCCTCCACACACCCACTACAATATGCAGCATTGAGGTAATAGATGCGCTTCCCTATACCACACCATCTGTGCATGCTGACTCAACCCAGCAGTCACCCCCCTATCCCCAATCCTAGCCCCGCCCAATGGGAGGGAAGCCATGCTGTCCAGCTTGGACCTGGCTGATGGCAGCCACTGCAGAAGCCCTGGACTGAGGGCCGCTTCCTGATGGGGCAAACTTCTTGTTGAACAAAGTAAATGTTTTACACCACCACCATCAGACGGACGCTCGAAGATGTACCGTGCTGTCAGAGCCAGAAATCATTCACAGGGACCAAAGGGCAAGCGAGCTGCCCAGAGAACCCGGGAACAGCCTGCTACCCATTAACAGCCCTTCCTAGAATGGATTAAGGTCTCATCATCCAGCTGTACCTCTACTTGACTCCAAATGTAAGTTGTACACCTGCAAATGAGAAAAAATCCCTGGAGGCAGCGCGTTATCTGCCCCTAGCGCAAAAACAAGTGTAAAGATATAATACAGTTAAACGAAGTTATAAGTGGTACGACTGAAACGGACATTCGGGGATAAAAGGCATTTTTAGCATACTTAGTTGGCAGCCCTGCCTCTCCTATTAAGTGGGCCTCTTTTGTAACAGTGTACAGAACACATTTAGTAATAAAAGACGAGTTATAGTTTAAACTTCACCAAAAATCCCGCCTATAATGGACACCTCAAATTGTGGAAGCTCTCCCCAACATGACAGATGTGACGCCACCACTCGCAAACCATGCCTGCATCCATGCTTGAGAGACAACAGATACATCATGCAAAGCAGCACTAGGTATAAAAATATATCTGCAACATGGCATCACATCTGTATCTAATACAAAGTGGGCCGGCTAGCTGGCCGGCTAGCTGCAAAACATCAGCAAGGGCCTCTTCAAATGCAAGTGCTGCGTAAACGGGCTCCGCCCTACTGGTGGGAGTACACGCGACAGCGCATGATATAAGGAGCTTCGCGCACGTAATGCCACGTGTGGTGGGCCTTCCTGCTCGCACTGCTCCTGTGACTTGGCTCAAAGCTCGACATTTAGCACAAACAAGCTCAAAGCCCGGGAAAAGACCCGTCAGCCAGCGGGTTGCAGGGCCCGCGTGTTAAGCCGCAACCAACAAGCGTGCCACAATGCGCGAGCGTACAATTTAGGTGCCGCATTGATAGCCGACGTTGGTTGCCTCTGCTTCTGGCTTAGTAGCCTGCCGGATTTAAGGCGAAGACCTTGGTAAATTCACGGCTGGACATGAGATGAACGAGACAAGTCCGTTTCCCAAAGTGATTGGGCCAAACCAGGTGACGCGGGCACAACTTTGGGACGGAAAATTGCCCCACAAAGAAATATTCCCCAAATGGGTTATGACTGCTGTGGAAACAAATTCTTCTGTTTTTCCAAGTGGACCGACATCTATTTACCACTGCACTAGCTCTTGTAGATTGACTCTCGACTCACCTGGACCAGCTCCGGTGCTGGTGCACTCTCGGCAGCCTTGTCATTGGCCCACTGGATAATGTCATCAGCTGTGCGGCCACCATTGTACTCTTCCGCTGAGTGGCGGTCCTTTTTGCCAGCAGGGAAGAACTTGATGGTTGGGTAGCCCTTCACCTGAATGCAGAAAGGCCCACATACACAGGCTCAATGCGGAGTCTTTGCCAGATTCATTGATACAACAGCAGAAAAAAAAAAACACCTCTCCCTTCCCAATGTCACTAATGCATAGTAAAATAAGAAAAGCAGAACAAGAAATTTTACTTTATCCAGAAATATATTTGCTGCTGAAGATAGGCATGTCATACCTAGTAGGGTAATAAGAATTCAATGGCTGCGAGGTAAATATGAATAAGCAATCACAACGATACACTACGTTTTAACTCCACGGCATAAAAGCTGAAAATCGTAAGTGCAGCAATGAAAAATGCTTCAAAGGAAATTCACTATGGGCAGCTACTTGCCAAATACCAGAAAATTAGTCACCTTATGTCTAGAGATGTCTTTAGCAGTACTACAGTGGAATAATTACCTAATGCTCACTTATTTTGAACGTTTGGTTTAATCAAACCACATTTCGTCTAGTCAGCAAGCAGTCTGCTAATGTTCGCCCCAATTTGAACTCCACATGTTAGAACAGATTATCCCTCCCCACCTAGTCTAAATAATCGAGAGTCAGATATTTTTATATTTCAAATAATAAAACTTGGGTTTAAAAATAAAAACTAGCACAAAAGATGGAAAGCCTTGCACAGTGCAGGTCAAATATAGGTGAAACTTGTATGAGCAAAAAAAAGGCAGCGCAACAAGGCAATATGGCAAGAACTGATGCGGCGCACATCCAAACCAGCCAAACTACAAAAAGGTTTCTTTTTCCAACCATCTGGCTCTAGCGACACTGACTACAATCAATGACCGAAAATTCTGACCCCTGATCTTTCGGACATGCTTGATTATTCAGACTTTTTCGCGGCACCATGGCATGGCCCTTAGAGCCAATGTATAAGAGCACCTGAAATTTCGGATGCACCGCAACTGGCTGCTCGATCTTTCGGACCTCGTTCGCACTCGCCACCAATATCCAAGCTGCCATATAATGTGTACAGTGGAACCTTATTCATTCAAACTGCAGGAGAGATCGAAAAATTGATCAAACAAAACAAAATTTAAGCTTAAGGGAGCCTCTTAACTTGCGATGCTGGAATTCTGCGCAAGTCGGCACATTGCGCCTGCGTGGTTTCGAATTCGTAGTGTTTATTTTGAATGCCTTGGGCCGCATGAACTTGAACAGTAGTCAAAGTTTGCGGTACTCATCTGTGCTAAGTTTTTCATCTCGAATACGGGAAGAGGTAGCAGCGAAGCATTTGGGAGGCATACGGCTTCATGTAGACGGCGAGTTGCGGGAGGAAATGGCAGTGCATTTCAAAGCGAGGACAGCATACCCGCGGCAAAACGCACCGCAACCCTGACTCTTCTATTGCAAAACCGTAAACAACTGTTGTTTCAGTGACAGGCAAGACGCCTCTCATCATACGCAAGCCACCGCAGAGAGCATATCGCCGGATACGATGCAAACTTTGGCTCTCAACGCTAGGCCTAATGACGAAGGCCAACACCAACTGAATGCTTGTTTCGGCTGTTTCTCGGTTCTTATCGTTTCGCCATCTTCGAGTTTTTGTTCCGGGCCCATCGTAGTGCAGGCACAGCGCAGCCCCCGCAGCTCCTTGTTCGTTCTCCCGTCTAGACTTTTTCCCAATCCGTGCGTTCATCGGCGACATGCCGAGGACAGCACAGCCAGGCCGAGCTCGTGAAAGCGGTCGCCGCCCGTCGCCTGTGCACATGTCGTGTGGCGAATTTTAGACATGAGGAGCTTTAGAATGTCTGCAGTACAACTGTCCCCTTACTCCGGCCTACTGGCAATAAGTTCGTGACTTTTTTGGTGAACATGATTTTCCAGACTGCCTGATCTTTCAGTCGTTTTCGCGGTCCCTAGAGTGTCCGAAAAATCGGTCGTCGACTGTATATTAATCTGCCTATGCATTAACGCCGGCAGTTACATTCCCCAAGTGCTAAGTTTTCCCAGCTGTTATGCTGCCGTGCCCCCGTCCCGCTGTATCTCCCACAAATACACACGCAAAACAAACTCCGCTGTTATATCACAACTGTGGGAGCGTTCCCGCATGCTACATGGCACCCCACAATGGCTCGTGCAATGACTGCCAGGAAGCATTGGAACTTTCAGCACACCTTAGCTTCGCACGACTATGCTAGACTCAACCACAGTAAGCACTGCACATAATGTAAGTGTTGCAGGCATCTTGTGGCGCATTTGGCGATGGCACGCTGGCAAAAAAAAGCAGGATAATCAAGCTCATTGGCACTTGACTGCCAAGCCATGTTCGGCAGCTTACAGCGTGCTCTGACCACACAGATGCTTTGCACGCTTAAGAGCAGTGTGAATTTTGTCGCGCGGCTGTTGATGCAGCTCAATCACCACAGGGAGGCCAGTGTCCATAACAGAAGACACAAAAATGAAACTATGCTCCAAGAGCCTGCGCAAGGGCCAGGGGGCAGTAGCATGTGTAAGTTCCAGACACTTGTTTCTGCCGTCTGTATTCTTCCTCTCCTCTGTCGCCTAAAAGACTAATCGCATAATTAAAGCGGTTGCCACGAAAACAGCGCTGGAGTGTACACGTACTGCAGTACTGCGTATGTCCACTCCTCACCATTGCCTCCCTTCTAATGACAGATTTTGTTGCAGATGAATAGCCATTGTAATAAATTTAGGACATCAGGGCACACTGTACATGCAGATCGCAAATGATGACATGACTGCAAGAGCCACAAAGCCTTGTAAATTCCAGACGCGCACGCTGCACTTACACGAAAACAAAAAAGTGACAGTCAAAAATTTTGCAATTTTTCCACTCACTCCAACTGAAATAAACCCATGTTCAGTCCACTGCAACGGTTTTTCCGTACTGTATGTCCTACTTCAGTAAAACCTCTTTGACATACTATTCCCAACTGATATAACTTGCCGATTCATCTACTCAAATTCGTGGGCAATTAAAATGTCCCACAGGTTTCACTAATTATGGACAACACAATTTCCTGGCTGCAACATTTGAAAGTCTGACTAATTCTGGTCATATAATGCGTTCTGCAAGCAACTGCAGATGTGAAAACAGGCGCACACGTCAATGCAGTGAGTCACCTGTTGTGGTGGCTTCTCTGCAATGCATAGGTGCACACAGGCAAAGCAGTTAAAAAAAAACTGTGTCAACATATGAGCGGGTTAGCCCCACAGGAATATGACAAGAGGAGAAAAGCAGCAGTTTCTTCACAGTGCTAAGGGAAAAGTATCTGAGCAGGCCAGGTCTCGCGAACTGAGCGTGAAGAGCAAAAATGCTGCAACAGTCAGCCATCGCAGCATACTGGCAGGGGTTTGTTTTTTTCAGGTTTAACATCCCAAAGCGACCCAGGCTATGAGGGATGCCGTAGTGGTGGGCTACGGATAATTTTGACCACCCAACTTCTTTAAGGGGAGACATGGGTCTTTGTGAAAAAATTTTGAATATTGAAGTTATTGCCATGAAAATATGTAGGTACATATATTTCAGTATGCTGATCTCAAATATGAAATTAGTTTCTACAATTTTTTTTCTTTCTATTGCAGTAGTTTTTTATGAGAAGAGCTTCAGACAGAGTTTTAGAGAAAGCTGCTGAACAGATTCTCATAATCTGTATGTTGCAAGATTCTAGAAGGATCAAGGATTGCAACAAGGGTAATAGCATGTTTCTAGCTCTTCTAGTTCAAAAGTTGTGGTCATCCAAAGTTGTGGTTGAAGAACTGAAATTTTAGTTAACGTTAATTTTAGCAAATAACAAATTTGTGTTTACTCCTAGCTACCATCTGAAACCCTTATTGCACTCACCACCTATTTAGCTACTAAACGACACAAAAGTTACCAAAATGTGATGAGCAGAAGCAGAGATAGGCTTGTCAGTAGACTGCCATGTGACGAAAATAATCGAACTGAGAAAATTGCGAAAAACAAATTACAATGCTTTAAATGCTTTTTTTATGCACAGTTGTGCAAAATAAGTAGTGTCGAGCTTCAGAATGCCCCAGGTGAGTAATGTTCATCAGTTTTTCTTTGGTGGCGTCGCTTTGCGGCAGAGATGAAGCAGGCTGAGGCTGCACGCTTCCGCTCGGAGCCTATAGCTCGGCGAGAGTCTTTCTCCTGTGCCCTCTGGCAGGCAATGTGGTTTTGTTCCACTTGGAGCTCTTGCAGAATGCGTGACGCAGCCTCCTGTGTCCCAGAATTAAACTGCATGACTGCCTCAGCGACAGCCGCTTCAACAGATATCAGCGAAGCATGCTTTGTCTTGGGCATCAAGGACCAAATCACTGAATGCAGTGCCTCATTTGCATTCTGCATTTGTCCACGCTGGCATCTGCTGAGTAAGTCTTTGTGTGCAAGGCGCTTGTACACAGGTAGCAATGCTTGGCTGACGTAGTTGGGCAGGTTGTAACGGTGTTTCGGTGGCTGCTGTCCCCTTGCAATTGCAGCATTCTGTTTGCACCACGAGTTGGTGCCTTGTGGGCATAGGCCATGGTTTGAGCGCTTGTCGGTCGACGTCACATGATAATATGTGGCCATTACTGCCCGATGCATTTGCTTGACATCGCCTGCATTAGATTTTAGTGCCCAACCATAGTAATTGCTGAGTTTGGTGATAAGGTCTGCAGTCAGTCGACCTTTACCACTCAACCTTTCACAATCCTCTGCTTTGTGCTTTTGGAGAAGATTGCACAAAACGCTGCCCATCCGCTTTTGTACGTGATTTGTACAATCTTCTTTTTCAACTGGTATAAGACCATATACCTTTGCCTCCTCTACCACACGAAAATGCTTGCTATCTCCATCGCAGAGCACTGTGGTGTAGCGCAGGCCGTGCCGCTCCAATGATCGTTGGAAGAGCATCAGAGCTGCGTCCACCTCCAACTGCCCGGATTTTGAATCTGTATTCTTTTGGCATACATGCTGTGCCTTCCATGCGTTGTACTGGGGGTCCTCCTCTTTGGGTGCATTTTTGCAGCCAAGGCAGTAGTTGCACAGCACTACCTAGTCTAACACATAGCCTGAAAAAAGCTCTATGACAGAGCCCACACCAATGTGGGACTGGTGCCCTCTCGTCATCCATGTTCCATCGAAACAGACTGCAATATTTCCGGGATTACCAAAATTCAGTTCTCTGTATAGTTCTTTCACTGAGGAAACACAATTAGTCAGCACACTTTCAGCACCTAGCGTCGCGGCAGGCTTCAACTTAGACTTAAGGTGTGCTTGGTAGGTCTTGTTGTGAAGACTCCTGTGGGAGATTCCCATGGTCGAAAAAAATTCATTCAGTGCTGTTTGGCCATTCCCTGTAGTTAGTGCAGCCCGGGCAGCAAGAATATTTACCTGGAAGGGATTGCACTTTGCGCTTCCAGGTAGACGCTGGGAACTCCACTCGCGCACGACATCGCCGCAAACAGAACACTCCAAGCATAACTGCACAGCAACACCGTATTCGCGAGTGCTTTTCTGGATGGACACGTCGCCACCGCACTGGCGGCACACGGTTTTTTCGAGCAGCCGGTTGATTGCTGACACATCGACGATCGTGTACGTTGCCGCTGCCGTCGCCGCCGGGCCTGTGTCGCCTCTTTCAGTGCGAAGAGCCTGCAGCTTGCGCTCGGTCGCAGATATAGAAGAGAGCTCTGAAATTCGGGTGTCAGCTCGTTCTTGTAGTCGCTCCAAGTCTTGGGGGCTCATAAACGTCGTGTCGACACGCATTCGTTGCTGGCGGCCACCCGTGTCATCGGAATCGGCCGCGGAGACGCCCGTCGAGACACTTTCAACTGCCTCGCTTCGATCCCCTGCTTCGAGAGCGCACGGACGACCTTCCACTGCATCCTTTTGCTTGTTAGAAGGCTTTTTACGCCTTTTACCGAACTTATGCGCACTGCGGAACTTTCAGTGTGGTGGAGACATAGCTCGCTTCCGAAATGGCGTTGCATCCGTCGGCAGCGCGGGCCCTAACAAAATGGCGCGGGCCAATGAGCTGCGCCGGTTTTGACACGCGACGGGCAGTGACCAATGGCACAGCGAGATTCTGTCTTTCCTTTTTCTTCTTTTCATGGCTAACAAAGCGACGCTGCGTGTGCAGCTCCGATGGAGAAAAAGAGGAAGAGACGCTCTTTCAAATGAGACCAAGATGGCGGCTTTCCGGCGCGTCATTTGAAAATGGTGCGCGACGCAAAATGAGCATTTTTGAGGTTCTTTCGCGAGACTTTCGGTCAGAATACTCCCGTTTTTTGGCTTTTTTTTTTAAAAACTATGGGTTTCTCCGCTTTGAAACTTTACCCACATGTAGAGAATGACCTCACGGTCACGAATAATCCAAAATTGAAAAACTGATTTTTTCGCAATTTTTCGGCCGCAAAGACCCGTGTCCCCCCTTAACATGCAATGACATCGCGCAGAACACGGGCCTCTAGCATTTCGCCTCCATTGAAATGAGACTGCCGCAGCCAGGATCGAACTAGTGTCTTTCAGGTCAGCAGCCAAGCGTCATAACAATGAGCCACTGCAGTGGCTTCTCCTGCAGGGCAATCATGCAACGGGGCAAAGCATCTGTAGC
Organism: Amblyomma americanum; assembly: GCA_030143305.2. NCBI lineage: Eukaryota > Metazoa > Arthropoda > Arachnida > Ixodida > Ixodidae > Amblyomma > Amblyomma americanum. The sequence continues at coordinate 69,165 of JARKHS020008471.1, forward strand.
GCCCTACTTTGGCCGTGCTCTAGGCGCAGCCAAAGGAGGGCGCTACAAGGCCCCCCCGCCTAGACTTCAAGTCAAAACCACGCTGAGGGCTGGCAGCGCAAGTGGGGAAGATGGGAGTCGGAGACCACAGACGGGGAACAGCCAATGAAAGGACGCACTGAGAGGCACTCAATGGAGGTCTCCACGTAGGCCGACTTGAGGCAGCCCATACTGACTGTCTCTTCGCGGCCATTCTGAAGGAGGGTGGCAGTTTTTAGTGTGCGGCGAAGGACGCGAAACAATCCGTCGTAAGCCGGGGTGAGCGGTGCTCAGACAGCATCGTGGTGCACGAAAACATGGGTGGAAGTGGAGAGATCCGGGTGAACAAAGACGGTGTTGCGTCGGGGAGGGCGAGGCGGAATAGGCCGGAGGTCCTTAACATTGTCGACCAGACACTGCCTGAACTCTTGCAGCTAGGCAGGTAGTTGCGCTGATGTGAAGAAATCTCCGGGGAGACGCAGGGAACTACCGTACACCAGCTCTGCTGCAGAGCACTGGAGGTCGGCACGGAGAGTGGCCCGTAAACCCAGCAGCACCAGTCGTAAGGCATCAACCCAGTGGGCGCAGCTGGGACGGGTAGCTAGGGCAGTCTTCGCATCCAAAGACCAAAGCCAAGGTTTCTGCCACTTTTGCCATTGCCATCAAGGGACCGAATGTACCTATGTTGCAAAATTTCTTCCACGCTTAAAGGGGCTCTCAATAAAGGTGCAGTATTCCTGGGATGTTCTACATGCTGCTTCACAGATACCCTCCAGCAAGAATATTTTAAAGGGCTGTGTAGAAGCTCAGCTATATGTACTCAAATTTTGAGTGAGTGTCTTCGCTCCTTTCCATCTCCTCTCTTCACTTTCTGCACAGTCCAGGCTCCATATGCATGCGGGATTACCTTTCCCGCAGGGGGAGAGAGGGTGGAGCTTCCCAATTGGCCAGAGTGGCCGACTGGCTGGCTGCGTGATGCCTAAATGAATCTAACCAACACACAGCAGCGTGCGACAGAGGAGGGCGCGAGCACGAAAAAGTTGTCGGAAAGGACTTTCACGCCTGATTGCGGGTTCTCTGCAGAGTCTAGCTCAGGTGTTCATGACGAGAGAATGTAGTGATTGAGCTAGTTTATGTGCTCTCCTCAGAAGGTGTTTCAGAGCCCTTTCAGGAACAAAGCAAATGCAGACTGAATTCGGAGAGCATGAGAAACGGAGCTATTCAGAACTTGTGCCAAGAAACGTTAAAAGATTTCATGTAATGAAATCTTTTTTTTAATCTTTTTTTAGTACAGTGTGCTATTCAACAGTTACAGTAAAACCTCGTTACTACGAACATCAGGTTAACGAAATTTTCAGATTTACGAATTTTTTTTAAAATCCCCGCCAAAGTGCCTACATTTTAAATGTAAAAAACTTTCAGTACTACGAATTTCAAATTACCGAATATTTCAGAATAACGTATGTAATTTAATCTCGCAAGACGCTTCGTTATAGCGAAGTTCCGTCAAAGTTTCGTATCAAATCCCTGAAGCTGACGCCTATCATCATCATCCGAAGCAGCAGCTATGCGCTGGGGAACCCGTTTCAACGGATACAGCCCTAGCGGCATCGGCATCAAGGCTAGTGTCGCGCTGAATGAATATAAGCTAGGCGACGCAAGGTGCCGCCCGATACAAAGGGTAAGGCCATTATCATCCATCCAGCGTGTGGTCGCATACTGCGCCGTAGTCTTAAGCCTATTCAAAGTTATCGGCGCTGTGATTGTGTTGTGCATTAGCTTTGCTGACAATGAGTTCTCCTGGCCCCCGCGTTAAAAAGAAGCGACGCCAGTTTTTGCTTAAAGAAAAAGCGGACATTCTGTTGCAGCTGAATGCTGGAAAAAAGCAAGTGGACTTGTGTAGGGAGCTTGACATCACAGAGTCAACAAATGCAACGATGCTCAAAGATCGGGACAAGATCATAAAACTACATCGAGAATCGCTCCCTCAAGAAAACGTCTGCGGCTGGGCAACTACTATGGACAGCGACTTTCGAGTTATGTGGACAGCGACAGCGTGGCGGCTACATCCGCGGAGCTCACCACCGAAGACATCGTGAATCAAGTGCGTGAGCAAGAAGAATGTAGTAGCGACGAAGACGATGCCGACACTGGATCAGCGCACGAAGAGGAAGAGATTGTTTCCGGCTCGGATGTCCTAGTCTTTCTAGAGAAGACCAGATCATTCCTCGGGCGCTGAAAAGATGTCCCCGATGATGTGCACAGGAAGGTCGAGGATGTGGAGGCGTTCGTCTTGCAGCGCTTATCGTCTACTCGCCAGAAGAAGATAACAGACTTCTTCAAGCAATAAATTGTAGTTAAACTGTGCCCAGCGTTATCGTTTATTATTTACTTACCAAGACATAAATCTGCTGCAAAGGTACGTAATTTTAGTTCTTGTGATGCATTACTGACAAGAAAATAAAGGTTTTTCAGTACTACGATATTTCAAAATAACGAATTAATAAATTCGGCGGTCCCGTGAAGTTCGTTGTAACGAGATTCTACTGTACATTCTTTCAAAATTGGGCCGTTAGCTCATGCATTTTCCCAGATAATAGGTTTCTTTTCCCGCATTTTTAAAAACATGTCAACGAGGTTCTACTGCATTACATTTCCTGGCTGGTACCATGAAATATGAAACAGCGGAATTCAACTGTATTATTTCCATCACAACTGATTTCACAACAACTGCTCTTGAGTGCAGCAACATAGCGAACCGAGCAGGTGAATTCTGCACAAGAAGCATATTGTGTATATTATTCATAAAGCCCTCAGGACATCATGCAAGCCCTTCGTGACTGGTCAAATCAAACAAGTTCGTCCAAGCCAAGGTGGAAGGAATAGTTCCTCCATACTGCTTGCCACAAAGAAGGGCTCCACCACAATAATCGGGGAAAAGGAGCAATGGCATGCCAGAAACGCACACTTGCCCAACTGCCATTGCACTAACTTGCCACATCAGTGAACACCCAACTACGGGAGACGTCTTCTGGAAACACAGACCTGGCCCAACGACAGAAAAAGACAGCAACAGGGAGCCCAAGCAAAAGTCCAACTCGTCTGAGGTTAACAACATGTCGAGCCTCAAACGACTTCACTGCTATTTCCGCTTACAATACGCACTCACTAAATTTGAAATGCCAATGCACTGTTATTTGATCTGAATAAATATATTTATTCCATGTTCCTTTCTTACTTTGTGCCTGGACAAGAAAGTTTTCGATTCCCCCTTCTTACACACGTCCTTTACAATCTGCAGGATTAAGGTTACCAGACGGATGCTGGAAGATGTACGACGCTGTCAGAGCCAGAAATCATTCACAGGGACCGAAGGGCAAGCCAGCCGCCCAGAGAACCCGGGAACAGCCTGCTACCCATTGACAGCCCTTCCTAGAATGGATTAAGGTCTCATCATCCAGCTGTACCTCTGTGCAAGGAATGCGGCATTAGCCAAGGATCATCAATACAAGTCGCAGTGTGCTCTGGGGCAGGGCTGCCTCATGCTGAGTCTGCAGCATGGCTTATGACAGAGTTACCATAAAAAGATACAGTGCACCAGCCAGTATTGTAGTCAGGTGGCCAGTAATGGTCACAGCAGTGAGTTTACTTCGCTTGTTTCCAAGTGACAGTATTATCAAACTGCCAGTTTAGGACAATCTCAATGAGCTGAGTTATGAACAAGCATTCTAAACTTTGTGAAGCTAGCCCCATTTTCTGCATATCGAGAGTAGAGGTTCTCAAACTTTTTTTAACAGGTGCCAAGGAATCATTGCATCATTGCAGTTTTAAAACAATACCTGTATGTGGCTCATCCAACGGAATCACGTCAGTGGCAGCAGCAACCACACTCCTCCCTCCACTAACCTTTTTGCTGCATCTGCCGCTAAGGGTTTCGGCAAATATGGACCGATAAACGACGACCGTGTGTGACGCATGTCTAACCTGCACCCCTATACCTCAACCCCCCTCCCACCAAATGACTGGTCCATATTATACCCCGTTACTCCGACACTTCCAGCAAAAGGCATTGACTACGGTGCTAATGGGAGCATAGCTACATAAGTGCAACAGATATCCCACACCAAACACATAACCGGCATCAACCTAAGCTGCCGCTGAAGTTCACATAACCTCAAAGGTAAATGTTCGGTGAATTTTTTCACAGTGCTGATCTACAAGCACCTCAGAGAATTAACAAAAAGGCTTACTAGACCTTACTCTGTCAACAGCCTGTCAATAGCATGAATAGCACTAACTGGAATGCCTGTGGTCAAATTCTCAATTAGAAAAACAATTTTTTGGATCTTGGTTTTTTCAGACATATCAATCAGCAAACTTCGAAGGCTTAACCCTCTCAGGCGCGAGAGTGTGCTGTACCTAGCAGCGATTTCTTTGTTTCAGTCCAATATAGCATCCTTCTTGTCGCAAAAAATTTTTTTTATGCCATATAAAGAATGCGGTAATAATAGTTCCCAAAACATTCAGCTGGGTAGCACACTGTCCAACATTTTTATGCACACAGATTTTGTCGCCAGTGATCACAACGATCGTTTTTGTTCAATGCCTAGTGTAATGTGCATCTTCAGAAAACAGAGCGATTCCACGATCCCTCGGGTGCTTACTTGCTAAATTCAGGCATCACTATTTCTTATGAACCTCACTCTTTGTATGTAATTAAGCCCATTCTTATAAAAACTTATCCGCTGGTCTTTTGCTCTGGAAAACTAACAAATTCCTTTTCTCGAAGCCTGAATATACTAGTTCAGCAGAAAAGGAACTGTTTTCAATCAAAGCAAGAGATGACGCTTGAAAGGGTGAAGCTACAGACAGAACAACAATTTAGCAACCAGCATAAGCGCTCAGAGGGTCGTCCCGATTGACATGGACAGCCAAACTCCCCAATTCATTGTGTGTGGCAGTTATAAACACTGGAAGTAAAGGAAAGGAAAGGACGACATCAGACTTACATCGTACTGGGAGGCCAGACCTTGGTGCACGGTGGCATCCACGGCACCCAGCTTGACCTTGCCCTTGAGCTCGGTGGCTGCCTTGGCCCAGTGGGGGGCCAGGTTCTTGCAGTGGCCGCACCAGGGGGCAAAGAACTCCACCAGCCACAGGTCGTCGCTGTTCAGCACCAGCTCCTCGAAGTTGCCGTCGTCCAGCTCAACCACGTCGCTCTGCAACCCGAGCACCAGAAAAACATGAGCATTGAGAAGAAATGCAACACAAAACCAGTGCATTGAAAGTTCAGGGATCACACTACCTTTGTTTTATTTTCGGGTCACAATATCAAAATTCTATAGACTGCTGCCTTGTGGGCCGCTGTAACCTCTCACCACTGTGTCCAAGAGTACCCCGCCGCATAAAAGAAATTCACTGTGCTGTCTCACAATAAGTCAATAAGTGCATAGATGCTCCCATTCCTTTCAAGGGGTGCATTTATGGAACAGTCTTGGAGAGCGGGGGGTTGAGAGAGAGGGGAGTAAATGCATTTCTTGAACTTGGTACAGAAAATGGGGCCAATGCAGTTTTTTGCAGTTTTTGCGCAGAAAATTTCTCAGAACCCCCCCACCCTTCTCCAACAGCTTCTTGCATCAAATCTTTTCCAGTTCCCTTTCACAACGTTTATTCTGGGTGCTGCCAATATCTGCTGTGAAGAGAGGGAACCAGCGTTGACCTGCTAACTCAGAAGTAACTTTAGCTTACTTACTTCAACAACTGACACAGGCATCGTAGAGTAAACCAGACTTCCGGCATCCCGCAAAAAAACTGCTGATGGATTAACTCTGTTAGGCCAGGATATACGTAGCGAACACACGGCAACTTCTGCATCGGAAGAGTGCATTCACTAGAAGCGCCTTTATTTATGCATAATGCTTGAGCCGTCGTGGCAGAGTGGTAGCGTCTCCACCTCAAACGCCAAAGGCCCTGATTCGATTCCGAGCCTCAGCACAGGTTTTTTTTTTTTATTCAGTGTGTGTGAGGGGGGTTTCAGTGGCTCCCATAAATGCCGCCTACAAATACGTTGGTTAGCAGTTAAGCGCAGGCTCTGTTAAGGAGCGTTTATACTCAGGCGTAACGAGCACGTGCTGCACGACGACGTCACGTCAGCCAAAGTGAGGCCCTCTATACTGCGCGTAACCGCCGACACGTTCGGCGGCTTTGGCGCACTCTGACCGCACTGGCGGAGACTTGGAGCATGTCTCTATTTCGCGCCGAGTGCGCCAGCTGCCGCCAGCCCGGCCAGACCGATTCGGCTCCGCAGTGAGGCGTGCGTTGCGACGTCATGTGCCCTCCTCAGAGCACCGCCACGGCGAAATCGCAAGTTCGCGGCCAGTAAAGCTTTCGCTTTAATATCCACCCCAATGATTTACTTATGAATGGCAAAAGAAGTTAGTCAGCCAGTGCAGCTTGCAAGTGTGCTGTCTTGAGCACAAGACACGCCTCCCTCGAAGGCAGTTTTACACTATCAATATTTTACACTGCCATTACTTTTAACCTCGTTGCTATGGAAGTGATTTGTATTTGTAACTGCGGGAATGCAAACCCCCAACATCAACTCCAAATTGCACAAATAGGAAAACCATAATAGCATGTGCATTCTGCAACAATTTGTACTTTGCCACACTGTCAGGACCACAGCAATTTACTGCCAATGTTACTGCCATCAAAACAATGGCATACTCCATAGTATTGGCAGGCACAGGCTGCCACTTGTAACAGGCTGCCACTTGTAACCGGCACAGAAATTTGGAGAGGTGGCCAAGTTTGCAAGTCTGCTAGCACACGGGTGAACAATTTTCGCTGATAGCTGCTTAGTGATAAGACGAAATTTAGTTTGCTTTATAAAATCTTAATTTTAGCATAACATCATGTGAAAAATCATGCATGGCAGCAGTAATTTTCACAAACTGCAGTAATGCATGCCAAGTGCCACTAACTGAGAACTGAAAACGCTTCACTGCAGCGAAAAAGGTGCTGAAGCAACATTCCTAATTATGGAGTTCAACTGCGCACTGTTACATATGGTGGTATTACAAAATGATCATAGCTCAATGTAGAACACAGCACTGTGCCTGGGGAATGGTTGACTACGCTAATGCATCCATAAATATAAGAGCACTGTTATTAAAGGAACAACGAGGACACATTGAAGTCTGCCCGTATCAATAGGAAAAAAAAAAGGAATTTTTATATGAAAGAGCCAAAAAATGACATACAGGTACCCCCGCCGCTGGTCGTTTCGACAAGCTAACGTTAGATGAAGTGAATATTCTTTCTTGGCCGCACTGCCATTCCACTTACAAGCTCTGATCACTGAGTCCTTTTCATTACAGACGTCACAAGTTTGAAACAAATGGAGAGAGGAAAAAAATGTTCCACGTCTACATCCAATTTTCTCAGTAATAAATGCATCTTTTCTTTCCAACAGACATCAGCATAGGTACAAAAGGCAAAGCAATCAATTTTTACAAAGAACTAAAATTGGATGGAGCAGTACTCTGTGTCCGTTTAAGCATTACCTGTGATCGACATAAGCTCGCAACAGCATACCTTGCCACCGCTGCTGCCACCGCCACTGGAGGTGCGCTTTCCGAGCCTCTGGTCCACAAGCTTGCGGGCCTCCTGAAGTGCGGCCGACGCAATACCATCAGCTGTGCGTGGCCCGCTGTAGTCTGTCGGGCTGTCCTTGTTGGCACCAAATATTTTGACCGTGGGGAAACCCCTGACACCATACTGGCCCCCCAGTGACTTGTCCTTGTCAGCATCCACAGCGCCAACCTTGACTAGGCCCTGGGCAGAGAGAGCACGGAACACGTCAAACACCGGGCCAGTGCAGAGACCCTTTCCGTAGTGATAAAACTGATTTTTTTTCTTTTTAATGTCTTAACTCTACAGATCACACAAGGCTCAGTTAGAACAGTGCACTGCAGAGCAGTACAAAAGAAACATGAAAGCAGCTGCCAGGTTTCACACGTGGTGCTGATGCCTACGCAACCCAGTAATTGGCGTGCGATGAATAAGATCCTTTGTTTCACAAAGAACCACTCGCGCATTCAAGACAAGTCCGATCTGCTATACTAAGCAGTTAAAACCCTGCCCATCACATTCAGGAAGCTTCAACGTCACATGTTCTGGCTGGTTCTTAAAAGTACAAGTTCACTTCTTGCACTACAAGAAATTATATATAACACGTCCAAAAGAGGTGGTCTGCGTACCCAATATCCGGACCTCCGTAGGTTGTTTTCTTCCCTTCAGACAAAACTACCAAAAAAAAGCTAAGAAGTGCAGCTGAATAGAAATTTTGCACACTTAATGAAATATGCACGATCCATAAACGCGACAAATAAGCTCGTGTTTTGTAAATTAAGCCACACGCTAATGGGCCTCTAATATGAGTCCTTTAAAGAGCGCTAGCTCTTGCTATTCGCATTCGAACGTTTCTTGTTAGTCAGAAATTTCAAGATGGCGGCCTGTCATGTGATCAAATTGCTGCTGCATCGTACAAAATATGACCCCCCCCCAATCACATAACCGCGCGTGCAGAGTCATCGGGCCAGCATGGCAGCCAGGTTACCCCCTATGCTGTTCCGCTATACTATACGTACCATCTGAGCAGGTGCCACTTGGGGCCACCGTTAGTGACCAAATTGTGGCCCATGCACCCGTTTAGTGCACAGGGTTCGGAGCGGTGGCAAACGAATCGGCACAATTCGGCGCGCAAAATTGTTAGTCGAGTTGAAGCCCGTGGTGTGTGTGTATGTGAGGGATTCGTACCGACGACCTTTGTTTCTCAAAACTGTAGTGGGGGCAACCTTCGGAGGGCCATGGCGGGCGAGCCAGTGGTCGCAGAGGGATGCGGGTGGTGCCAAACGAATTGTCATTTCATGATGTACACGTTGGTATCCGAATTTGTCGAAAGCATAGGTGAAAACAACTTAGCTAAGGCCCTTGATCTGATTTTGTATTCGCAAATAATGCTTTAATTTTCGGTCATTTGGGGGCTTTATTTAGTGTTTCGGTTCTAAATAACTGGCACTTGGGGCAAAAGAAAAACACTCCCGAGATCAAAAAACTAACCTCTGCTAAATGTTCCTGAAGCAGCTCCGTTTCCGGCAGAGCTGTTTTTTTTTTCAAAAAAAAAAAAGTTGACAAAGACAGGCAAGTCAGACAAAAGTACCATTTTATGCACTTCATATTTTGCTCACACTGCAAGTGCCAACAATAATTGGTATTAATGCATACCATTACAAAGTAAACACGCTTCTCTTTCCAATGAGCTCCAGGTTGTTTTTCTATTGCAAGCAGAACGGCCACTGCATTCGCGCAAACGCTGAGATAACGGCCAGTGGCCGCCACCGGCGTGGGATCTCCGCCTTTATAAGTTAAGTTAAAGTGCAGTCAAACTAACTAGGAGTAACAATGCACTATAACCAAACTAAAAATGGCATCATAGCCATCTTCCGCTCCTTTTTACGATACATGATGTACTAAATGGTTTTTGTAGGAAAGGCAAAAAGAACTATTGATGCCCGTACTGCAGTGGAGACAAACTACACATCAAGATTTCAGTGCCTTAAACATGGAATCGTTGAGAGTAAAACCCCCAATGTGCAAATTCATTTCCAAAGAATTGTCTGCCAAGGGCTATGAATGGCAGCAGAGGTTTTTCACAAAGAAGTTCGGCCACAGATGCTACAGGCTGTGTTTCTGTAGTGCTGTCAGAGCCAGTATTCATTCCCTAGGGCTGAAAAGGGAGTCTGCCGTTCCAGAGAACCTGGAATCAGCAGGCCACCCGGGCACAGCCCTTCCTAGAATGGATTAAGGTCTCATCACCCAGCTTCGCTACAGCACAGCATTCAGCCTAATCACTTGGGCAAGAGTTGCATAGGGCACAGCCGAAACCTTACAATTTAGAAACAGTCTGAAATATGTTTTGATAAAGAAACCACTTGCAGTGCAAACAGGTAAACACTAGACAAGTGAGCACTGTAAAACCTTGATGAAGAATAGAACAATAAAGCACACAAAGACAGACAAATACCCTTTCTCTGACAAAAGTTTACTGTTGAATGATGTCAATAATGCAATAAAAAAAGTAACAATAGTAAAACAGAATTACTGCAGAAAGTAAACGCATGACCTGCTTTCATGATGCAATGAGAAGTAGGAATGAAGCCCTCACCCCACTATACATCCATGACAAGTACGATACAAAACAGATCGAAGTCACTAAGCAAACCAAACAAGTGGCTTCGTTGCCATTTTACTTGCCTTAACGCGGCAGAACCTTAAGGCATAGTTTTACACAAGCTTTTCCTCTAAGCAAATGCCTTCACAGCTGCAGAAACGACAAGAAGAGTGACTTTTTTTTTTCTTTGCAAAGAACTTGAGAACTTCAAACGATAAATCCTTTATACACCTGCTTCTTTGAAACTTCATTAATGAAGGCACAGCTCTTCAAATTCCATTCTCTGATGATGGCAAAGGTTTTGCTGGCATAGGGTAGCTCGCCTTGCTAAAGTTTATGGTAGAGCCGAGACATTTTGTCTTGGGAGAAATTGTAGCACAGTACAGAACACTTCTTCCCCCACCCCTCCAATATTTTACGCATGTCTCACAAGCAGTAAGAGAACAACCAGGAACATACCTTAAGTGCAGAAGCCGCCTTGGCATACTCCGGAGCAAAAGACTTGCAGTGACCACACCTGGAATAAAACAGATGAAGCACACCAAAGTTTAGCAAACCACAACTAGGTTGATATGCTTGTTCCAATGCGGGTGTGGACAATGACACTGGCACTTCAGCTGAAGCCATTTTTAAGAGCTTCATTTCACCACTTCCAGGTACATACAAGATTTTTAACTGATCTGAAGTGCCTCATAATCAATGTTTAATATCATGACCGAAGTTATCGCAGCATGCAGCTGCATAATTTGTTATTATTATTATGCACGAAGGTGAACTGCCATCAACACAATCCTACACAAGCCAACATGAAAGTGTGACCATAAAGATAGAGGTTCATGCGTGGTTCAGATTCCTGCTGTGGTAAAACTACTGAGAAGTCAAATATAGGCCAAGTACTAAGTCTAATGAGCACCACTGGCCCTGAATTCACAAAGCCCAAGAAATCTAGACACAAGATCAACAAAATTCTATGAAGGATAAGGAAAGAAAGGGGTAAAGATAGAATAACGCCGAGTGTTGAATTGGTGTCTAGCACTGCTGCTGCTCGGCAAGAATTATTAAGTGACAGAGCACCTGTCATTTCCCTCCCGCACAAAACTGGCCCATTGGCAACCTGAGAACTTGCCAGCTGCACATATATGGAAAGAAAAAAAAAACCCCATAGTCTAAGACCTGAATATAAGTTATACACCTGTTACACGGGCACTTTCAAAGGCTATCAAGTGAAGAGCCTTCAAGATTATTAATCGCAATCGAAACTCCAAGGAGTTGTGCTGCTGCTACAAGACAAAACTCGATCGCTGTAGAAGTGTTCCCATTGTCTTGCAGCAAGGTGTTTTGGAGCCACCGTCGCCGTCATTAATTTTGCAGGCATGTTAGCAACGGCTGGCAATTAGCTTAGAACTTTAACCCGAAAAGATTTTTTTTAAATGCTTATTCATTACAGTAATATTAATGACTCTTGAAATGAACTTTGTTGCCCTGAATAAGCTGTAGTAGCACTCATGCACTTTTGAAGAAGCTGGTGTTGGTTTTTTGCATCGTTCACAACATTGATATTATGAATGCTGCAGTGTTTTGTAGCCCAGCTTATCTTTGCTTCCACAAAATAAGTAGTGTATTTTAAAGACCCATGTTTTTCAGAGACGGTACTGAAGTGATTCTATTCCCCAGCACGTTGCTGCGTGCGCTCTGATCCCAAGAGTGCACATAGACCCCACTCAAAGGCCCTGTCTGCTAGGATGTGCATGTCTGCTAGGATGAGAAATCTGAACTGAACAACTAGTGCAAAGGCCATGCCTTTTTTGTTTTTTATGGGGTTTAACATCACAAAGCTACTCAGGCTATGGGGATGCCTTAGTGGAGGGCTCCGATAATTTTGACCGCCTGTGGTTCTTTAACGTGCACTGATACTCCAGAGTTCACAGGCCTCTAGCATTTAACCTCCATCAAAATACGACTGCCGTGGCTGGGATCGAACCAGAGGACACACAATAAATATGCAGGCCAAGCTCTGGGTACATCGCATGGCCCCAAAGATGAGACCTGCTATACTGGGCGACAGCGAAAGGAAAAGTGCAGGGACGGAGCCTCTGTAACTGTCACTCCACCAACAGTTCGCCCACAGGACGGCCACCTCGTACACTGCTCCATTTTTCACTCTGTCGCTGAAGCAGCTGCCACCATCTATGGAAGATTCTTGGAACCAGACACGTAACAAAGACTCAAAATCAAAGTAACTTTCTTCCATGAACTTTGAAAATGCACACTATGTTAGAAACCTGCCTTAAACAACAAGTATTACAATTATACATTACGTTTTAAGAGGAATTGATAACTGCAAGCAGGGACTACCTTCACTGGATAGGAAGAGAAGTTGTCAACGAATGTAGCTATGCGCAATATCATCTTCACGAACTCTGGACAGTGTATGCGGATATGCCGATATAAGTCATCTCTATTAGTCATGAAGTTGTATGGGAGAAACTGTTCTTGCAGTGCAAGCTCAAGGAAAGTGGCCCTCACTAACACAAGACTAACTTTGTTAACCAGCCCTTTGTTGGTGTTTGATACACCAGTTTCAATGACGAAACAATGTGATGCATTACAAGTGCTGGTATCAAGACTATATATTGCATAGTGATTTCTTGCACTTAGCAGTTGCAGAAGCATGAAGCCAGAATTGTTCCTCACCAAGGTGCGTAGAACTCCACAACCCAGACTTCATCGCTGTCGATTACCCTGTTCTTGAAGTTTGCTGGGGAAAGATCCACAACCTCCGTGTGGGGACCATACATGCCCAGGGCCACAGAGCAGAGGGCTGGCAACACGGCAAGAAGCGCTAGGGGATGGATGAGAAAAATACGAATTGTTTACTTCAACTGCAAAATGCAAGAGGAACTGAATTTTCAGGTTCAATGTCCCAAAGACACATGGGCTACAGAGGACGCCGTAGCAGAGGGCTCCGGATTAATTTCGACGATCTGGGGTACATTAATGTGCACCGACATCGCACAGCAAGCTGCTGCCTTATGTGTTTCTCTCGAAACATGGCCGCCTTGTTAGCTATTGATCTTGAGAAATGCTGAATACAGCAAAATGCCTGTTCAGAAAGTTATTTAAACAAACCAGACGAATGAATTTTTACAACATCCTCAACTTAAACTGCACTGCAGTTCACAAGAACGTCATTCAGTTCAATGAACCTCAACGAAGAGCAAACTCACCTCTGCATACACTTCTCCTACAGCGCATTACCTTGTCGCACTCATTTTTTACATTTTGAATCAAAAAGTTTGCTTTCATAATGCTCATACCGTAACCTCAGCACACAGTATTATCTCTGGCAGCTTTCGCAGCAGGTGCATGTTGGCTTTAAACAGAAATGGCTACTTCACTCTTTAGTCAAGATCAGACATAGCCTGCCAGGCATAGCTGCAGCCAGAAGGCCACACTTGTAGTGGTAGCCCACAGAATTATCAATTGTAAAAACCAGTGCACACATCTATCACTAGGTGCTGTTCTGAGCGAAGTGAGTGCTTTGAAATTTTTACACACCTTACGTCTGTTGTTCAATTTGCAACAGAAGCTGAAGATAAGGGTGCAATGTACTATATGAGCACTAGACTGGTTTACAGGGTACCAACCTGCAAACACTTCATTTATGTGTAAAAAAGAAAAAATACAAGTTTAAAGGTGGCCTTCCTGCAGTAGGAGCATAAGTTGATGCACTACTTATACTTTTCTGTCACTTAAAAATCCAAAGTGAGAACTTGAGTTTCGTTCTTGAAGACGGCGGCAAATCGCTAAAGTACAAGAAATGTTCAAGGCCGCACTCGAAACGGGACTCCCACCATGAACGCCAGTATCGGTCATTTCATGCCCCGCCTATCATGAAACTTCGCTCAAGGTTATCGGAGAGCGACAGTTTCGCGGCTTGTGCGCCCAGGACACTAAGCTCCCCGTTTTCGAGACCACAAACTATCTGCGACGCGAGATACACAATGTTAGGCGCTTATTGGGCTATTTCTGTCTCTCTCTTAGCTTAATGATACAACAGGCACTGGCTACACGTGGCACTCGGCGCGACATGTAAAAGTCATCAGGGCCACGTTTGCTCGGACTAACAACTTGTACTCTACTTTAAAAGTAAAATCGTAACTAGTAATACATATATGCAATGCTAGAGAACGTTGCTCTATTCACATTGCATAAGCGAGTCCATATATGGCAACTCCCGTGGGCAGTGACACCACCTGTTCGGGTCGGCCGACCGATAGCAGAACGACCGTCAAATATTCGCAATGAATCATAGAAAGTAAATTTTACACAACGAAGCACGCAACGATGGCAATAAACAGCTGCAAAGTCTGTGCGAGCAGCCTCGAGAAGCGTGACAGCACATAGTAGTTTGCAAGTGCATGAGACGCATCGGTTGAGTAAGCTCCACTGCAGTTCGCGCCACGTCTCTACAAAATTGCTTTCCTCACACAGACGTAGTGCCAGATCAGCAAGGAAGACTCCTATTAACTAAGCGTTGAGATTACGACTACCACACGCTGTCGTGTCACAACGATGGCAGCTCTGCTGCACAGCGGCAGATCTCTTCGACGCATAAAACGATCTCCGTTAATGTGAAGAAATAATCTTACCGAGCGCCATGGTGACCTTGTGAAATAAATTACTTTTTGGTGAAGTTGCAGGACACGAGTGCGGCTCAGACTTGACGGATGGACGAAAATGACGAAGAGCCACGCATTTAGACCGGCGGTGTTTAAAACTACACAAGAGCTCGTGGCTGATGGTGATTGGCTGCCCGCCGACCTACGAGCTGACAAAGCCGCAGGACAAAGCACACTTGAAAGGACAGAAAAAGAAAACATAATAAGACCAAGAAAACTGTACGTTAAGTAAACAATACCTTTTATTTTGAATTTCAGTTTATTTTGAAGTAAAATCAATTGAAATGTTCTACGTTATGTGGCAAAGTTTCATTTTGCACGTAGTTCCCGGCAGATGACAGCACGCAACCATTTACAAAGTTTTGGGCGGGCCTTTCAAAAGCTGAAATATGGAGGAGGGGAAACAGTACATGTGGCGAAATAGCCACTTACGATCACAAAAAGTGACCATATTTTTCAGACCCCACAGCGGGACATGGGTGGGGCTCTGAATGACACGGCTAGTAGTTTAGACATGCACTTTTTATTATTCTATCCATATCATGCAACATTTCTTTCCCTCCAGTTTTGAGCTAGCTGGCGCATACATCTAATACTTCTGACTTGAATGGATCTTCTGCAGCAGTTCATTTTTGCAGATGTGTCCGTGGTACCGTTCACATGTCATGTGCACATTCACTTTGAGCATCTGCATCGCTTTAAATGTCGTCACTTGAAGCTGCGTCTTCTCTGCAGACCACAGCTTTTCATCAAAGAAAACGCCCTCTCCACTGGTGCAGTTGTTCCTGGCAAGCACATGCAGTACTCAATATATAATTGCCCTCATGTTGTCGCAAGGCAGCATTATTCTTCTCAGAGTGCTGGAGAACACCCACCCGCCGTTCCCCGACCGGCTTCTTCTGTCTCTTCCATTACTCTGGTTTTTCAGTCGTGTCATAATGTGAAACGTTACAGGCTTCGTCAACTAAAGCATGCTCATCAAGACCGATGGTGACTGAACTCTGAAGTTATGAGCGCCTGGCTATGGCTTGTTTCTTCCATTATTCAGGCTAGTTTGGTGGAGCTAGGCAGAGCGGGTGTAGCCAGTGTAGCGAAGGCGGGACAAAACGCCGACCCGCAAGCATGCTGGCGGAACAGCGGGACCAGGCCCGCAAAACAGGGACATGTCCCGCCTAAATAGGGACGTCTGGTCACTTAACATATTTTGGAACTGTAAAGACGAGCCGCCATCGGAATCTCTAATATAACTTCCTACTCTCGAGCAACGGGAGGCCGTGCTGGTCAGCTCAGACCTGGGCGTTCAAACCCGGGCAGTGAATTGGCTACTCAGGTCGCTGTAAGCCGTGTACTGATAGCCACCTAGCATGGATCATCTGCATTTTTTCTTTGCTGGTGGTGGTGGTAGTGGTTTTATTAAAAATAATAGTAAAGAGGAAGGAAAAGATTTTTGCTAGCCCCGGCATCTGCCATCGACACTGAAGCACCTGAGCTGGGGCAGCGGAAATAAAGGATAGCAGGCAGAATGGAGAAATGAAATGAAAGAGGTGACGGGACAGGAAGAGAGGATAGGGGGAGAAGTAATATGTACAAACTATTTACACAATAAGAAATGTGTCCAGGTTGGGCGCGTGATTAGTTCTTTGCTGACGAAAAATGTTTTTCAATCCAAATAATCTTTTCTTTCCCCTGTGGGTGGAAGTTATTTTCATCTTCTGACTAATCACTTTCAAGTATTCCTCAGACTGCCTTATAAAAGCCAACTTGCGAACAAAATTGAGCACGCGCATTAAAAAAAAGAGAGAGAGTGGGGGACTGGAGGTATGGAACTAAATTTTTGTTGTATTCCTTTTAATTTGCTCTATTTCCTCCATATACTTAAAGCAGTTTACTCATAATTTACTAAACGAAGAACGCTCGTTGCTCGCCTACCGATCATCTAAGGCCCCCACTTGCGCAGCCGTTCCCCAGGTGAGCATCGTCGCACATGTCGCGATCATGGTCTCGGCAACAGCGTTGTGCACCTGGCATTTGGAGGAGCCCTGAAGGAAGTACTAGCAGCTTTTCAAAATAGTTTTGTGCACCATCGTGTCCATCAATCTAGGTTCGTATAAGCATACTAGAAGACACTGACACAGTGGAAATGAATGCTTGCCAAGTGTTGGCGATGCACGTCTACTCGCAGACGGATCAAGCATTGAATTCGAAGGGCGAACTTACGTGTCCGTGTCTCCTTAAAGAAACGTCAGAAAACTTAGATGGTGCAGTGCAGCTGCCATGTGCACTAATAACAGTTGCCGTGAATGAGCTCGGCTGCCGACTGCCTGCCCCTGTTTGTGCTCGCCAGACGGTTATTGCACACTTCTATAGCATCGCGGGCAGCGAACAGCCCCGTACTGCGAACATGGCCTTGACACGCGATAACTACCTGATCCGGCGTGAAACGAATGAAGGATAAATAACGCCCGTGGAAATTTCGCATGCGGCAATTAACTACGAAAACGTAGCGTAGGCAGGAAATCGATATAGCAGTTCGACATACAATTGAACGAAATCGAAGAGATATCCCGCGTATATTCTGTTATAGCCGTTGCTTCGTTATGGCGGTACGCCACGTTGGTTGAAACTATAGTATGCGAGCCGGCTTACATGCCAGTATATATGCCTGCCACTGCGTATGAGAAGAACACCTTCAACACTACAACACCACTACGTTGTCGGATATACGTACAGTCGCATGTAAAAAGAAAAAAGATCAGCACTAGTGACGTGCCACAGCAACGGCAGATAGCAACGCTCGGCGCTGCGGTTACGAACACGCCGATAACAAACGTGCCAAGTGTGTTGAGAAATCACAGCGCCGTGCCAGCCGCGCGGTGCGAGTTTCGCCACTCATGTGACGTCATTGTATTAATCTTTTTTTTTTTTTTACTCGCGACTGCACACGTCCAACGAATATGTGAGCCTTACCAAACTTGCGCGGCCCTCATGGGCTTCCAATGCCTAGAACATGGTTCGTGCATGTATAATGTCGTAGAGGACAATGAAAGAAGAGACAGAATAATTAACTCAGTTTTCTAGGTTTTGAAGATAATAGGGCCGGGCCGCCGCAGCAGAAGACGGCGCGCAACGGCGATTTCGTCACGAGTAGCTGGTTCGGTTGGCTTCGCCGCACAGCGTGCGATTAGGGTGTCCACAATACTCATTTGCAAGACATGTACAGTCGGGGACAAAAAAGTCTGTGGGCCACGTGTTCCTCAAACGGTGCCGATAGCTCTAATAATAACCGGTGGCTGGAGATGACACTTGCGGAGATGAAAGAACAAAACTGACTTTCACTTCCACAAGTGTATCCTGCAGCCGCCGCCTAATAGCAGAGCCATCGGCTCCGTTTGAGGAACACGTGGTCCACGTACTTTTGTCCCAGACTCTACGTCTTGAGGGGAAGCGTATGCCAGACCGAAGGTTTTGATCACGGTTGCCTTCTAATCAGCGGAAACTGTTTCACGCTGTCGCTTTCCGTCGCTTCGCCCTGTAAAACCAGCGGAAACTCGACACCGCAAGCGCACTAAGCGCGCTGCCAAACGGTTTTCGACGGAGGCGAAATTCAAGAGGCCCGTGTACTGTGCGATATCAGTGCACGTTAAAGAACCCCAGGTGGTCGAAATTTCCGGAGCCCTTCACTACGGCGTCCCTCATGGCCTGAGTGGCTTCGGGACGCCCCCATAAACGAAACCCAACCAAACCAAAGCGGTTTTTACGATACGACATTTCTGTGAAAGAGGAAACTAAACTGCCCACCCATGAAACCAGAGAAACAGAGCACGCTCGCAGTAGGTCTCGTTACAGCGAGACCTGCTATAGACGCTAGCGAGACCTACTATAGACGCTATAGCGAGACCTACTGGAGAACGAGGGAACTGCAGTTCTCCATATCGAATCAGTACGGAAGAGTCGGACGCAGTTAAAAATCGGCGTATACTCAGCGCGAAATGGCCAGTGGGGCTCTTTGGAGGCTCGTTATATCCCGACGGTAGTAGATTCTCGAGATATTCGTAAAACGAGATATTCGTAAAAACGGCTCCCATAGGAGCGTCCGAGAGGAACGCCTATTCCTTCGTTATAAACATTTCATTGTAGCGAGGTTTGACTCCAAATGACCCGATGCAGAGACACGAATCCAATGTTTGTCCATCGTCTCAAGCAGCCGCTCGCTCAGCATTTTCGATGATAAATTATTTTCATCATGTTCCTTAGTTCCAGCTGCAGGCACGACTTCACACTGTGAAAGAGCGAAATCAGATGTTCATATACCTTCCATCGAAGCTGCCACTGATTCGACCTAACTGCACACATACTTAGTACTAAGGGGCTATAGCAATGTGACAGATGCAGGAAGGTGAATGCAGGACGAGGTGCACATGTTTTACGACTTGCTTCAGCACTCCACAAAGTTCTGTCCATCTATAACGTCAGCGAATAGCGTGAATCACAGGTAGCACAAAAGAGTCGACGGCTACGAAGCAGCAACCACTTGTGAAAGCAGAAGCAGCCCCTGCGCGTTATTTAGAGGCTGACATTACGGGAGCTGCTCGGCCAGCGCCCGTAATGCCGATTGAATGTTGCGACGGTTAGCTCTAAGTCGAACAATAGGTCATAAAAAAACGTCAGTTGGGCTTCTTATAATTGATCGTAGTGCCATTTACAGCCGCTTGCCTGGCTACTTCTTCGACGGAGTGTGTCTCAGAGAACAAACGTCTATGTCGAGGACAGATGCATTCCGTAGCTGAGTGTACGCTATTCCGTACGTTTTAAATCATCCTAATGTGGAGTAGCCTGCCATGTATATTTACACTACATACCGGGCAGAGCACCACCCGACCTCCGCCTCCTCCCTCGAAGGGCCACCGATGAGCACCGAACAGAACGTATTAAGGCGCTCATGCTCGCGCTCGTCCGTCCATTACGCTCTTCAACTCGATAAGAAAAAAAAATCTTTGTGCACGATGGGATTCTAACCACCATCCTTCCGTTCCGCAGCCGAGCGTGCGACTACACTACTTCCTGCCAAGGCTTATATATGTAGTTCTCCTTGTCTATAGGACGCTGGAAAGTGTTTGCAGAAAGGTGTCTAATCAGACGGATGGCTCCCAAACGCTTTCCAGTGTCTCCAGCATTTAATATTCACAAACAATTGTGCACTTACCATCTTAACCACCCATCAGTAATACAAGCAGAAACACCGCGCTAAAGGCTTTCGCCTTAGGGCAATTTAGGTCAACAAAGTGCCCCCTGAATTTTTGCACGGTGGTAATGTGCATTTCCCTGTAATTATTATCTCCCTGCAGTGTATACAAGAGGCTGATCTGTTCAGTCCTCTTCATTTGATTTTCATCTACCAGGACCAGTAAATATATCTAATGCCTGTTGAATGAAAAACTGTATGGTTTATTGTTTATTTGGGGTTTAACGTCCCAAAGCGACTCAGGCTATGAGGGACGCCGTAGTGAAGGGCTCCGGAAATTTCGACCACCTGGGGTTCTTTAGAGTGCACTGACATCGCACAGTACACGGGCCTCTAGAATTTCGCCTCCATCGAAATTCTACCACCACGGCCGGGATCGAACCCGCGTCTTTCGGGCCAGCAGCCGAGCGCCATAACCACTCAGCCACCGCGGCGGCTGTTGAAGGTATTGCCTCTGTCATCACATCAGTTTGCACTCTTCGCTCTTGCACTATAGCAAATATAGTGCTCGAGCAAGGCCAGCAGCGTTTTCCACTGCTCTCCGTCGAAAGCCGAGTGGGAGGGACAGTGGACCATGCCCCGGCGCCATAAGGGACCGTGAAATGTTATTTAACTGAGGTTAGGAAAGCGCACGAGGAATCGGTATTCCGTCACTCGTCACCGCATCGAATAATAATAATAATTGGTTTTTTGGGGAAAGGAAATGGCGCAGTATCTGTCTCATATATCATTGGACACCTGAACCGCGCCATAAGGGAAGGGGAAAGGAGGGAGTGAAAGAAGTAAGGAAGAAAGAGGTGCCGTAGTGGAGGGCTCCGGGATAATTTCGACCACCTGGGGATCTTTAACGTGCACTGACATCGCACAGCACACGGACGCCTTAGCGTTTTTCCTCCATAAAAACGCAGCCGCCGCGGTCGGGTTCGAACCCGGGAACTCCGGATCAGTAGTCATCGAAAAAAGTTTCTCCAGCTATAGTAGGATGTACAACTTAGAAAAACACCACATAACATGCGCCACGTTCCGCGGCGTCCTGCTTTACCACAACAGTAAACGAAATCAGCTTTTTGATGTTTGACCTAACTAAACAAGCCAGTCGTCAAAGTACTAGAGCTTATAATTGTTTACTTGTGATTAGCTCCTTGTTTAGGGTAACAAGAAAATCTCGACAACGCACTACAATTTTTCCGTGAAGGAATTCAGTGCGGCAGTCCTTAATGTGGGCCGAACTTCTCTGCAGATCAGACTACAGCTACATTTGCACCGAAAAGATCGGCGATAAAAATGATGCTAATCCCCCCCCCCCCACCCCCCAACTTGGGCACGCCCACTGAGGAGGCTCGCCGAGATTGCCCATTCACGTCATCGGGGTGGGGGCGGCCAAGAAGGCGCGGTGAGGCGTCGCTCTAATCGGTTGCGAGTAGCAACTTAAAAATATATATATTTTGTAAAATATAGGGTCCAAGCAGAACATTTAAATTAGACTCTAGAGCACGTATGTGGAAAATTTATAACCTGTAGAAAAGGTGCTGCGCTCGCGTTTAGTGAACACGGTTCTAGCGCTGTTTAGAAACGCAACAGCATTATAGTAGAATACAACTTAAAAAAAAACAGCAGTTGTTAACAGTGGGCCACGATCCGCGGCGTACTGCATCACTCCGCTAGCCAGTCATAAAAGTAAACGAAAATCAACTTTTCAAAGTTTGACTATATTAAACAATCCTGGTATCAAGATTCCAGACCTTATATTTTTTTCTCGTGAGAAGCTTCTTGCTTAGGTAACAAGAGAAGTTTCAACAACGGACTACTTTTTTGTCGTGGAGGAATTCTGTGCGCCGGTCCTCAATGTTGGCGGAGCTTCACTGCAGACTTAAGTTGTATGCGGCTATAGTCATCTTCCTGAGAAATACGCAGGCCCAGCCTGAAGAGGCTTCTCGAGCTGTTCAAGTTCGACACGCGAGGAAACAATACAAGCAATCTGAAATGCTTAGTAATACTGATAATACGTGACAGTTGGAGAGACATTGGAGAGACATGGGAGAAGCCTTTGCCCTGCAATGAGCTTAGTCAGGCTGATGATGATGATGATGACCCGGGTTCGAACCCGACCACGCCGACCGCGTTTCGATGGAGGTGAAACGCAAAGGCACCCGTGTGGTGTGCGATGTCAGTGCCCGTTAAAGATCCCCAGGTGGTCGAAATTATTCCGGAGCCCTCCACTACGCCACCTCTTTCTTCCTTCAGTCCCTCCTTTATCCCTTCCCTTACGGTGCGGTTCAGGTGTCCAACGATATATGAGACAGATACTGCACCCTTTCCTTTCCCCAACAACCAATTTACTTGAGTGAATTTGGACCCTTTAATGGCTCAGGGCCATCGCATAGTCCTCACTACAAGCTCAAGGCACAGGCATACCACTGAGCCACAGGGCCTTAGAGGTAACGAGGCTGCGGACGCGGCCGTCCGAGCGCATACCCACCGGGCACCTCATCCAGCTCAGAGATTAAGCAACCGCTTCTGCGGTTCAGGGAAATTCTGGAATTCTATTGTGAATGACATCGGCTTTTTCGGGTCCCTGCTAAGGGTCTGGGTAAATCCGATGAGCTAACTCTCAGGCGCCTGCAGACCAACGCTTTTTTTGTGTCCTGCAATAGCAAAACATTTTGACCCCAAAATTGATGGGCGCTGCCCTCACTGTGGGGAAGTGTCCGATAACTTCCTCATGGTTTGGGCCTGTCAGAAGAATTCTTCCTTTCCCCCAAACCGTTCCCCTTCCCGAAAGGCATGGTGTGCAGCCCTGCTCAATTCGGAGCTGGAGTCTCAAAGGGCTATAGTCCAACGGGCGCCAGTAGCGCCCTCGTCCAGCGGCGTCCAGGACTGACTCTATCTATGTAAAGGCCCATTTTTGGCCTGCAAGCTCTCCTTTCACTTAATAATTTTATTGATTTAAAACCTTAATTAGCCAAAAAGGCTGCGTTGTCACCGCCGTGGATGCGGTGTTGGGTCCAGGCTTCAGGCGATGGCCGAGGCTTCGTGCCTGCAGGCGACCTCCAGTGCCCAATCCACCACCAGCCTCTAATTTTAGGTTCCGAGCTGGTTTACCGCAGTCTCCCAAGTTTTCACCACCACCGCCACCGCGACGTTTTTTTTTTTTGCTTTTGAGGAAAGGAAAACTTGCACAGTAATTGTCTCAGATCTCAGTTCACACCCGAACCCCGCCGTAAGGAAAGGGAGGATGGTGGGAGTCAAAGAAGAAAGAGAGAAAGAAGTGCCGTAGTGGAAGGCTCCGGAGATCGCGGGGACGTTCTTGCTGACGTGTTCTTGCTGGTGCTTGGCTTCGAGCTCAACTGTGGTTCCCTGGTGGTGCCTACGTGGTCATCTCTGGTGAGGCCGTTCTCTGTGGGGGATTTGGCCAGGTCTCAGGTTAGGTCTGTAGGCCAGGTTAATGTGCATTTGAGGGTGCGTTTGGCTTAGGTATGTCGCTGACCTCCCCGGGTGGAGGGACGGCAACCTGGTTTGCCAGCTTGCCCACCCAAAGCTTGCCGCTAGAAAATTTTCGTAAAAATGGAATTGACATCATCCCTGTGGCTTTCGTGCCGATCGGTGAGGGAACGATCAAGATGAAAAGCCCCAAGGTCCTTCAGCAGGAGCTAAGATCTCTCACTACCCACTACCTCCAGATCTCTGAGGTGCGACCGTTCGGCCGGAGAGGCATTGTTTGCAGGTCCGCTGACATTGATTGTGTCACAGACCTGCTCCAGTGCAAAATATTTCAGTCCTTAGCGGTTAAAGCCTTCATCCCGGAACAGCTCGCATGTTCCAAAGGTATTGTTCGTGGCGTGGACCCAGCATCTTCCCCGCAGGATATACTGAAGGAGTTTCAGGATGCAGGTGTGGGGGTTCTTTCTGTCTACCGGTGCAGTAGAGAATTCAATGGTGTGCGTGTTGCGACAGAGTCAGTTATCACTACGTTTGCTGGTTCCTCCTGTCCTTCTGAACTCAAGGTTTGGCCGATAGTGTATCGTGTGGACCCTCTGCAGCCCCGTCCTCTTCAGTGCAACAACTGTTGGCGTTTCGGTCACAGTGGTAAAGCGTGTAAGTCGGCGACCCGCTGCCGGGTTTGTGGAGAAGGGCATTCAGATGACAGCTGCGCCTCTGATCAGCCCCAGTGTTGCCTATGCAAGGGCAACCACTCAGCTGATGATGTCAACTGCTCGAAACGAGCCGACGAACAAAGCCTGCTCGATATCATTCAAGCGAAACGATGTTCGAGAGCAGATGCTTATGCACTTCTGGATCGGAGGGGTAATACATATGCCAGCCGTGCGCGAAGCTCTGTTGCTGATATACCGTCAAGTTTGACTACTTCAATAGTGTCCTCAGTAGAACAGGCTCTTTCTGTGGTGGTCGAGCGAATGCTGGGCAGTTTCACCGAGGCTCTATCTCAACTTGTTGCTGGCCAATCTCTGCCTACTGAATCACATGTTTCGGCGGCTACGCCGGCATCACTCCCGAGTGCTGCTAGTAAGAATCATTCCATGTCGCCTCCTACCGTGCCCCAAGTACCGCCTGCCAACAGCGCTCCTGACAGTGTCGCTCACGTAGATCCTTGTAGTATGGACGTTGAAATGCTCACCACTTCCCAGAAGCGTCGAGCTTCTTCCTCACCCTCGAAGTCAGCTGTTCCGCAAGTCAAAGCAAAGAAAGGACCCCCCAAATTAATTCCCCAGACTGATGTGCTGAAGGAGGCTGTTGATGCCTCTTTAACCAGTCGATAATCATGGCGGGTCTAAAAGTTATGCAGTGGAATTGTCGCTCCGTACTTTCTTCTTTACCGGATCTTGAATTACTTCTTCATAAACATAATCCAGATATTGTGATTTTACAAGAAACGTGGCTCTCACCACTTAAATCATTCACATTTAAAAAATTTCGTGTTTTCAGGGTAGATCGCGTTAATGGCAGGGGTGGTGGGTTAATAACTATGATCTCTACGAAAATATGTCACCGGGCATCAATCTCGCAGACAGTTATGCGCCCTGACTGTGAGTTGTTGGCGGTTGAAATCTCCCTTCCACAGTGCGCCAAAGTCACTATTGCTAACGTCTACTTCCCAATCGGTGTTCACAGGACAGACTGTTTGGACACCTTACTGAGCGGCGCAAACAGCACAGTCATCGCAGGAGATTTTAATTCGCACCACAGTGCCTGGGATAGTCGCTCTGACTCCTGCGGCCAGCTTCTGTGGTCCTGGATGTCAATGAATGCAGTGCGCTGCTGTAATTCCGGAGCAGTAACCTTTATGCGTGGAGGATCCCGTTCAATCATAGATTTAACATTAGCATCTCGTGGGGTTGGCGTATCTGCATGGTCAACTGAAGAATCAGGTACATCTAGTGACCACTTTCCAATAACCTTTTCTATTATATCCTCGCCTATCAGAAAAGGTGGTGCAACCATGAAATTTCTAAACCACATTATGTACAAAAAATTGATATCTGCCTCACTCCCCTCCATAGTTAGCTCAGGTCGAGCACAAAGAGCTCAGCGGACAATTACCTTTCTGCAAGATGCTGCTGAGAGTTCTGTATTCTCGGTGTGCACTACTGCTCCTGCCAGACAGCCGTCTCCTTGGTGGACGGAGGAGTGCGAGAAAGCTTATCGTCGTAGAAAAGCAGCCTGGAAAAGCCTTTCCTATAATCAGAGCCCAGCTAATTGGATAAATTATAAGTTCTTCTCTGCATGTTTCAAACGAACTGTTAAAAAGGCAAAGGAGGATTATAATCAAAATTTAAACACGTATCTCTCAAAACCCCAGAATAAGAAGGCTCTCTATAGATTCATGGCGCAGAATAACAGCTCTCCGGCCTCCAATCGCATAAGGTCAATGGTAATGTCTCCGCAGGAGGCTAAGCAAAACCTTGAACGCATCGCGCAGGGGCTGGCCTTACGTTTCCAGGTACAGAAAGCAGAACCTTTGCACACTCTCACCCCCAGCTCGGACTATCCTGAGGTCGACGTGTCGGAGCTCCTGCAAATTGTTTCCTCGATGCACTCTGCTGCTCCGGGATCTGACGGGATTACTGTGGGCATGTTAAAGATTTTAGCGCACGACTTTCCAACTCACCTTCTAGATATTGTAAATGCGTCATTGGAAACCTCTTGGATTCCTCACAGTTGGAAAATTGCGAAAATAATTTTACTTTTAAAAAATGCAGACAATGGATTTCAATTAGACAATATTCGGCCGATTGCTTTAACCTCAAATTTAGTAAAGCTAATAGAAAGAGTAGTACACAGTCGCCTCACAAAGCATGTTCATCATATTAACGGCCTCAGCCCCGCACAGATTGGCTTTCGTCGCGGTTGTTCCATATGGTCCGCGCATGTGGATCTCGAGAGCCGAATACGACTCTCAATGCGCCAGAGAGAAGTTTCGGCCTTGGTGACGCTTGACGTTGCGAAGGCCTATGACAGCGTGGAGCACACAGTCCTCATTAACAAGCTTGCTCAACTACAACCACCGCATTACCTCTACGCCTGGATTTGTGAATTTCTAAAAGATAGATTTTTCTTCTGTACAGACGGATCTTTTTGTTCTAATACCTATGGTCAATCAAGAGGTGTGCCGCAAGGCTCTGTTCTTTCTCCGCTGCTTTTCAACATATTAGTTCGGGACATCCCCATTCATCCTAACGTTACAGTTTATGTATACGCAGATGATATAGCTTTTTTCGCATCAGCAAATGATATTCATGTGCTCTACGGGTATTTGCAGGCATATCTGAATGCTCTTGAAGTCTGGTTGGACCAAATCAATTTATCACTTAATGTCAGCAAATGCGGCGTGCTGGTATTTCCACCCGACGCTCCTATGTACATCTCGCTAGCCTACCGCTCCACTCCAATTCCGCAGGTGGAGTCGGTTAAATACCTAGGTGTTACTTATGACCAAAATTTGGACTGGCGACACCATATTAAGAATAATGTTATTAAAGGGGAACGTGCACTGGGCCGTTTGACCCGAGTTGGCAATAAAAAGTTTGGCATGCGTCGTGACACGCTACTGTTGCTCTATAAGGCTTATATGAGACCGATTCTGGAATTTGGTTGCCCCTTGTTCTCTGGTAGCGCGAACTACAAGCTGCAGCCATTAGCCTTACTGGAAAGACGTGCCCTACGGCTATGCCTCGGGCTCCCAAAATCAGCTTCCAACGCTGTCCTTTATCTGGAAGCGCGTATCCCCAACCTCTATTCCCGCTTCCAACTTCTAACAGTGCGTACTTTCCTCAAGTCTTTTGACCCGGCCCCAGGCGTTAGTGTTCCAATTTTTGTATCCCAACCACACCTTTTTTTGACTAATCACTGGCCACGTTATCAGCTTCCGCAAGTTAGGTTCACGCAGAATCTGTTAGCTCCGCTTCAGGTTGATCTGATCTCCTTGCAACGAGTTGCTGACACGCAGGCTGATCCCGTCTTCTATTACGACTTTATTTTCCCGTCCCATGCGAAGCATATGCCCGCACATACCCTAAATGGTCTTCTTTCTGAACACCTACAGAATTTTCCACATCATACTGTTCTCTCCACTGATGCCTCCGGCAGCTGTGAGAAGGCGGCGATTGGCATATATTCGCAGGATCTAGATTGGAGCTACTCCGTTCGTATCCCTGATTATACTCCTATATTCTTCGCAGAGTTTTTGGCCATTGGTTTGGCTCTTCTCAAAATTCCCAGACATGTCGCACGGGTTCTTATTCTCACAGACTGCCTTTCAGTTATTGTCTCTCTCCAAAATTCGGAAAAATCTTTCTTGACTCGTTCACTTAGGTTTTTTGTTCCGAGCACAGTGCGCGAGATCCGTTTGGTCTGGGTACCTGGGCATTCAGGCGTCTATTTTAACGAGGTGGCTGATTTATTGGCAAGGTCAGCTCTCAGCGCACCTGTAATATATCCCGTCCCTCACCTCATTCTGTTAGCAGCTTCACGTTTCCAGCGGTTCCAACATATTTCAGCCACTTTGAGTGATCCGTTGCTGAATACCGTGGACTTTCAACACCTAAAGTACCCATGGAATATCCGGTGGTGTAAGTCAAGGCTTTGTGAAGTGTCCATGACGCTCCTGCGATGTAGAATCCCTCACTTAAACTTGTACTTATGCAGGTGCGGGTTCGCTGCGACAAACCTTTGTGTATCATGTGGGCAAGTTGAATCAATCGATCATTTTCTCCTCTCTTGCCGGCGGTTCGCGGTTCAGAGAAAGCAATATCTGGAGGTTCCTCTTTCGAGACTAGGACTGCCTCTGTCTCTTACAGTTCTTCTATCGTTCGGTGCGAGTGCCAAGGGATTCCCGTTAAGCAGTGTATGCGGCTACCTTCACGATTACATAAGTGCAACTAATCGATTATCCTGTTAGCTATACACAAAATTCTTTCGCATGTCCAAAAAGGCTAGATTGATTCTATTCCGGATGACTCATACCTCTTGAATTCATTTTATTTTTCCCAATTTTTTTTTATCTTGATTCAGTCTTCTGACGTTTCCTTCCACGCGCAAATGCTTCATTGGCATTCTACCCTATACCTTGGCCAATCCCCCCACGTGGGTATGTGCCATATTACTTGAGGAGAAGAAGAAGAAGAAGAAGAAGAAGGCTCCGGAGTGAATTCGTGGCGGTAGTGGTTGATTCTTCGGTGGGCGTTCGAAGCGAGCGGACGTGTTTTTTAGCTCTCTGCTCCTTCGGACGCTGGGCCTAAGGCTTCGCGGCGTTGCGGGGTCTCCCCATGGAGGCCACAGACACCGTGAACGAGCGAAGGCCTGTGTTTGGCGGTGACAATCAGCAACGCAGGGCAGGCCGCTCTCGCTCACGATCACGGAGACGAACGCCGTCCAGAGGAAGGTCGTCCAGCACCATTCGGCGAATGCAGGCCGAGATCGCTGATCTGCGGGACACGGTGAGGTGCCTGACGGCGGCGCTCATCACCACCTCGGAGAACCTTGAGTCCGTCATAGGGACCTTGGACGTGTCGCCGGCGGACCCACGCGTTCTAGCCTTGCGGGACGCCATGGCGCTCGCTCACCAGACGCAGAACTCCATGGCGGCTCCCTCCCCGCCATTGCCGGCCACCCCTGCGCTTCCTGCCGCCATTGCTGCTCCTGGGGAACCGGCTGTGATGCCCTCTCCCCCTGATGCTGCTGCTGCGGGCTCACCGCGGACACCTGCAGCCGAGGAGAGCATGTGCACCCCAATGGACGAGTCTGCTCTCCGGAAACGGCGACGCTCAACGGGGTCCGAGGAGGAGAGGGACTCGGAAACCAAAAGGGACATCGCGGTGGCCAAGCGGGAAGCTCGAAGGCCCCCCACCGTCACTGCCCCCTCTCCCTCCACACTCGAAGGAGCAGGGCCTTCCCAGCAGGAGCCCCATGGAGCCCACCTCCAGCCTGCTGTTGATGCTGCTGCTGTTGCTGGTGGGGCGACGGCGTCCGGAAGAAAAACGGGTGCGACCTCACCAAATCCCGCCGCACGAGACCAGGCTGCGGCTGGGGCTTCGTCTGCTGGCACCGAGCGCGCCCAACTCCGCGGCGCGCCGCAGCAACGCCCCGCAGGCAGCGGCGACGCTGATGCTGGGGCCAGCCTGGTCCCGTGGCGCATTATCACTACCAAGGCGCAGCGGCGTCGGCGAGCTGCCCTGGAGCGAGCCGCGGCTGCCGTGGAGGTCCCGTCCAGCCTGGTGGGGACGGTGCTGTTTCGGCCGGCGAACCGGGGCACCGCCTTCACCAGCGAACAGGGCTGGGAGTTGGCCGAGGAGATCGGATCCCGCCCGGGCGTCCTCGCCGTCCGGGTAAACATGCGGCGGAATGTGGTGGCAGTGGACGCGGGGAGCAGCGATGCTCTCCAGGCCCTGCTAGCCACGGCCGTCATCCGCGGCGTGCCGGTCTGCGCCAAGGAGCCTCCTCCTCGGAATCAAAGCTCCGGCCTGGTCTTCGGTGTGGACGGGCGCAGGACGGCGGAGGAGCTGCTAGCGGCGGCGGAGTCAACGGTACCGATGGTGTCGGCGTCTCTGTCGGGCAGCACACTAGCTCTCCGTTTTGCGGCGCCGACACCCCCGGCGTTCATCACCATATTCAAGCGCAGGCTCGCGGTCCGCCCCTGCCGTCCCCGGCCGCTCCAGTGTGCCAAGTGCGCCAGCCTGGGGCATGCCACTGAGGTGTGTCGTGCTCCTGCCCGATGCACGCGCTGCGGCGGGCCACACGAGCCAGGTACCTGCGCGAGCAAGCCCCGCTGCATTAACTGCGGGGGGCGGCACGCAGCCATTGACCCAGCGTGCCCGCACTGGCAGCGAGAGCGTCACGTGGCCACTTTAATGGCCACATCCATGGCCCCGATGTCCAGGCGGGTTGTCCGAGCCGTCGTCCAGGCTGAGACAGCGGCCCCAGCCCAGCAACATCAGCAGACGCCGCGCGCTCTTTCTTATGCGCAGGTCGTCAGGGGAACACCCCAGCAGCAGCAGCAGCAGCAGACACAGAAGCAACGGCAGCGCCGGCAGCGGCAGCGGCGATCCGGTTGCCCGGCGTCCCGTGCAGCGCGGCCCGAGCCTGCGGCCGCTTCTCACGGCCAGCCCCCTGACGCACGGGACGCGGAGATCGCGCGCCTAAAGCTGGCGTTGCGCGCCCTCAGCGCACTTTTCCCGGAGGGCACCGATGGACACCGGGCTTGCTTAGAAGCAGCGGGTGCTCCCGCACAGATAAGCCAGCATGATGGCTAGCCGCCGGACTCCCTCCCGCATACCATCCATCCTGCAGTGGAACGTGCGCTCACTTGCGGCGCGATACGCCGAAATGCGAGTTCGCATCGCACAGGACTCGCCGGAAGTTATCGCGCTGCAGGAGACGTACGTACGTTCACATGACGGGGAGCCCCAGATGCGGCTACCTGGCTACATTGGCTACCACTCAGCCACCACGTGCGAGGAACCCACCTGTGCTGCAGTGCCCTGTTGTGTCACATCTCATCGCCCCGGGAAATCAAGGTGCGCGATATACGTGCGGCAGGACGTCCAGCACACCCTCGTCGGCTCGGCGGCGGCGACATCTGATGCCCAGGAGTGCGTGGTGGTGACAGTGCGCGTCGGTGGTGTTGACACGTCGGTGGCCAGTGTTTATGTGCGTCCAGCTGTCGCGTGGAACGCGCTGTGTTTTCGTGCTGTGTCTTCGTGCTGTGCCCCGCGCCAAATCATCTGTGGTGATTTTAACGCCCACCATAGTGCGTGGGGCAGTGCGCGCCATTCCGCGCGGGGAGACGACCTGCACGACGCAGCAACGCAGCTGGGACTCACCCCCTTGAACACCGGCGAGCCCACCTTTCGACGACGCGGAACAACCAGCTCCTGCATCGACGTTGCCTTCGCATCCAGAGGCATCGAGGCGACATGGCGCCGATCACCATCTCTCTGGGGCTCGGATCATTACTCCATCCTAATTGAACCCACTGCGATGGAGGCGCGCCCCAAACGTGCCTACTCCATTACCAACTGGAGTGCGTTCAGGCGGGCGGTCGACGAGGCGGCGGCCACTGGCGCAGATTTCTTTTCAAGTCTAGTCCGAAGCGCTCTCACAGCCACACAACGAGCAGAGGTAAGGGCAGGGCAGCCCACACCTGATATGAAGCTGCTCAATCTGCGCGAGAAGAGAGATCGCGCAGAGCGACGGGCGCGACGGACTGACAGAGCCGCCGACTGGACTGTCTACAACCGCTTGGACGCAGCAGCGCGCCGCCACGCCAACAAGCTATACCGCCGGCAGTGGGCTTCACTATGCCAAAGGATGGAGGAAGATGTCAGCTCGCGGAGGCTGTTTGACACCCTGCGGCGCATCACCGAACCACAGGCAAACCGTCAACCGCTGGCCGCCCTCGCAATCTCCAGCGGGCTCAGCTTTGTAGAATTGGCAGAGTGGTTTGCCGATCGGTTCGCGCCGCCCAGCCCCGCAAACGCCGCTAACATAGCTGCTCCTGAGAGCCCCAGAAGCGACGCCAGTCCCTCGCCCGTCGCCTCGGAAGGTCCATGTGATGCGCCGTTCACCGCGGCGGAATTGAACAATGCGCTGCAGCGCTGCCGCCGCCGCTCGGCGCCCGGACCGGACAGGGTGACATACCAAATGCTGCGAAACCTGGATGCGCAGCAACGACAGATCCTTCTGCAGCAGATCAACCTGGTGTGGGAACGCGGGGAGCTTCCAGAGGATTGGCGAACCGCGGTCGTTTGTCCCATCCGAAAGGCAGGGCGCCCACCTACGGAGCTGAGCGGATACCGGCCAGTGGCATTAACATCGGCGGCAGGTAAGCTCATGGAGCATATGGCGTTGCAGCGTCTGAACGAGCGGGCTGCGGAGGCTGATTTGTTTGACGAGCGGCAGACGGGTTTCCGTGGGATGCGGTGCACGGCTGATTCTATATCGGACGTTGTTACAGCGCTGGAGCATGCCAGGGCAGCAGGCCAGGTTGCGCTGCTGCTGCTACTGGACGTCTCGGGCGCTTTTGACAACGTTCACCGCGCACCAATTCTCGCGGTGCTTGAGGGGGCCGGTGTGAGCGGGCGCCTTTTGCGATACGTTCATGGCTTCCTGAGCGGGCGCACCATGCGCGTACGAGTAGGGGGTAAGCTCTCCAAGCCTCGCCCGGTCGACATGGGCGTGCCGCAGGGCTCTGTCCTATCACCATTTCTGTTTAATGTGGCCATGTCGGTGGTGCCGGCCTCCCTCCCCACGAGCGGGCGACACCATGTGTACATGTCCATATATGCAGACGACATAGCTCTGTGGTGCCGGGGACCACCGGGCGAGGCGTTCCGCGTGCGGGGGTGCCTTCAGGGAGCCCTGACCGCAATCGATGCCAGCTTGCGTGGCCTTGGTCTGTCGCTGAGCGCGGACAAATCGGTGGCCATGGCCTGCGTTTCGCGCTCGTGCGCGCACCTTGCGCCACTGTCACTGGACGGGACTCCGATTCCTTGGCGTAAATCGGTGCGGTACCTTGGCCTGGACATCGACTGGCGCCTTTCCTTCCGCCCCGCGGCGACCAAGGCCTGTCTGCAGATGAAGAGGATCACCGCCGCCGTGCACAAGCTCACCGCTCGAGGCCAGGGCATCTCCCAGCAAGCCGCGCTGCGTCTATACAATGCCGCAGCTTTGGGGGCGGTGCTCTATGCGCTGCCGCTCGTCACGGTGCGCAAGCCGTGCTGGAAGAAGCTCGAGCTTCAGCACCGCAAGTCCCTGCGCGTGTGCCTAGGCCTGCCCAAAAACTCGCAGTGCGCCGCAACGTTGGCCGAGGCAGGAGCGTGGCCCCTTGAGCTCCAAGCAGCGCGCAGGGCACTGAATCACATCGACCGGCTTCACCGCGCACCGGACGGCGGCTCGCTGCTGCAGCGTATGCGCTCGCACCCGCGCTCACGAATGGGCGCGGCGCTGCTCGAGTATGAGCAATTGACCCAAGGCCCACCCCCCTACGGCTCCTGCGCGCCCTGGCCTGCTGCCTCGGAGGTACAGCGAGAGATCGTCGGCATCGCGGGAAAGCGGAGCACACCCCTCTGCGCTGTGCAGCAGCTGGCCAGAGCCGTCATACACGAGGAGCTCCAGGACCATCTCCTCGTGTACACCGACGGCTCAGTGGCCCGCGACAGCTGCTCCCTTGCTGCGGCGGCCACCATCCCCGCCCTGCGACTGCACAGCCAGCAACACGCAACCTTCCTGGGCTCCTCCACCACGGCGGAGTTGATGGGGATCCGGCTCGGGCTGGACCTGCTGCTCACCCTCGGCCCTCCGCCGCCCAGGAGTGCTCTGCTGTGCGACTCCCGCGCCGCCCTCAGCCGCCTGCAATCTAACGGCCGCGGTACCCCACTAGTGCGGGAAATTCGCTCGCGCATCGAGCGCCTCGCGCAGAGAGGCTGTGCCGTGCGTGCACAGTGGGTGCCCGGTCACTGCGGCATCGCCGGCAACGAAGAAGCTGACGACCTCGCGACCGCTGCACACCAACTACCTGCCAGCGATCTGCCCCTTGCGCTGGAGGACGTGCGTGCGGTAATTCACGACCATCTCCGAAAGCAGCACCCCGACCCACGCATCGCGGGAGGTGAGCGCATCGACAGTGTCACCGGCTGTCGCGCACTTACACGGTCGCAACGTGCAATGATCCTCCGCGCGCGCATCGGCTGCGTGTGGCCCGGGGAACGACGGGTGCGTCACGGAATCGCGACGAGTGATGTGTGTGACGGATGCGGTGCAGTGGAAACACTAGAACATCTGCTCCTTCGCTGCTCCGCGTTCGCCGATGCTCGTCGCGATATGCTCGCGGCCTATAGGGCGCAGGGCATACTACCAGACTCCATCAAGACGCTATTGTGGCCGCAGGGCAGTGCGCGCACTCGTGAGCGAACTTTGGTGAGCCTCTGTGCATTCCTCGAACACACGGGCTTGACGTCCCGTCTGTTCTCCGTCAGGTAGTTACACGCAGTGACCGAACGCTCCGCGAGTTCTACCTTGAACGATTAATAACTGGACGCCCCACTCCAGTTGTAACCTACACAGTGCTGTGCGCGTGTGTGATTTAATTTCTCTAAACTGAACTAATCACGCGCACAACCTGGACACATTACTTATTGTGTAAATAGTTTGTACATATTACTTCTCCCCCTGTCCTCTACTCCTGTCCCCTCACCTCTTTCATTTCATTTCTCCATTCTGCCTGCTGTCCTTTATTTCCGCTGCCCCAGCTCAGGTGCTTCAGTATCGATGGCAGATGCCGGGGCTAGCAAAAATCTTTTTCTTCCTTTTTACTATTATTTTTAATAAAACCACTACCACCACCACCACCGGTAGTGGTTGTTTATTAAAATAATAGTAAAAAGGAAGGAAAAGATTTTTGCTAGCCCCGCCATCTGCCATCGATACTGAAGCACCTGAGCTGGGGCAGCGGAAATAAAGGATAGCAGGCAGAATGGAGAAATGAAATGAAAGAGGTGAGGGGACAGGAAGAGAGGATAGGGGGAGAAGTAATATGTACAAACTATTTACACAATAAGAAATGTGTCCAGGTTGTGCGCGTGATTAGTTCATTTTAGAGGAATTAAATCACACACGCGCACAGCACTGTGTTGGCTACAACTGGAGTGGGGCGTCCAGTTATTAATCGTTCAAGGTAGAACTCGCGAGCGTTCGGTCACTGCGTGTAACTACCTGACGGAGAACAGACGGGACGTCAAGCCCGTGTGTTCGAGGAATGCACAGAGGCTCACCAATGTTCGCTCACGAGTGCGCGCACTGCCCTGCGGCCACAATAGCGTCTTGATGGAGTCTGGTAGTATGCCCTGCGCCCTATAGGCCGCGAGCATATCGCGACGAGCATCGGCGAACGCGGCACAGTGAAGGAGCAGGTGTTCTAGTGTTTCCACTGCACCGCATCCGTCACACACATCCCTCGTCGCGATTCCGTGACGCTCCCGTCGTTCCCCGGGCCACACGCAGCCAATGCGCGCGCGGAGGATCATTGCACGTTGTGACCGTGTAAGTCCGCGACAGCCGGTGATACTGTCGATGCGCTCACCTCCTGCGATGCGTGGGTCGGGGTGCTGCTTTCGGAGATGGTCGTGGATGGCCGCACGCACGTCCTCCAGCGCAAGGGGCAGATCGCTGGCAGGTAGTTGGTGTGCAGCGGTCGCGAGGTCGTCAGCTTCTTCGTTGCCGGCGATGCCGCAGTGACCGGGCACCCACTGTGCACGCACGGCACATCCTCTCTGCGCGAGGCGCTCGATGCGCGAGCGAATTTCCCGCACTAGTGGGGTACCGCGGCCGTTAGATTGCAGGCGGCTGAGGGCGGCGCGGGAGTCGCACAGCAGAGCACTCCTGGGCGGCGGAGGGCCGAGGGTGAGCAGCAGGTCCAGCCCGAGCCGGATCCCCATCAACTCCGCCGTGGTGGAGGAGCCCAGGAAGGTTGCGTGTTGCTGGCTGTGCAGTCGCAGGGCGGGGATGGTAGCCGCCGCAGCAAGGGAGCAGCTGTCGCGGGCCACTGAGCCGTCGGTGTACACGAGGAGATGGTCCTGCAGCTCCTCGTGTATGACGGCTCTGGCCAGCTGCTGCACAGCACAGAGGGGTGTGCTCCGCTTTCCCGCAATGCCGACGATCTCTCGCTGTACCTCCGAGGCAGCAGGCCAGGGCGCGCAGGAGCCGTAGGGGGGTGGGCCTTGTGTCAATTGCTCATACTCGAGCAGCGCCGCGCCCATTCGTGAGCGCGGGTGCGAGCGCATACGCTGCAGCAGCGAGCCGCCGTCCGGTGCCCGGTGAAGCCGGTCGATGCGATTCAGTGCCCTGCGCGCTGCTTGGAGCTCAAGTGGCCACGCTCCTGCCTCGGCCAACGTTGCGGCGCACTGCGAGTTTTTGGGCAGGCCTAGGCACACGCGCAGGGACTTGCGGTGCTGGAGCTCGAGTTTCTTCCAGCACGGCTTGCGCACCGCGACGAGCGGCAGCGCATAGAGCACCGCCCCCAAAGCTGCGGCATTGTATAGCCGCTGCGCGGCTTGCTGGGAGATGCCCTGGCCTCGAGCGGTCAGCTTGTGCACGGCGGCGGTGATCCTCTTCATCTGCAGACAGGCCTTGGTCGCCGCGGCGCGGAAGGAAAGGCGCCAGTCGATGTCTAGACCAAGGTACCGCACCGATTTACGCCAAGGAATCGGAGTCCCGTCCAGTGACAGTGGCGCAAGGTGTGCGCGCGAGCGCGAAACGCAGGCCATGGCCACCGATTTGCCCGCGCTCAGCGACAGACCAAGGCCGCGCAAGCTGGTATCGATTGCGGTCAGGGCTCCCTGAAGGCACCCCCGCTCGCGGAACGCCTCGCCCGGTGGTCCCCGGCACCACAGAGCTATGTCGTCTGCATATATGGACATGTACACATGGTGTCGGCCGCTCGTGGAGAGGGAGGCCGGCACCACCGACATGGCCACATTAAACAGAAATGGTGATAAGACAGAACCCTGCGGCACGCCCATGTCCACCGGGCGAGGCTTGGAGAGCTTACCCCCTACTCGTACGCGCATGGTGCGCCCGCTCAGGAACCCATGAACATATCGCAAAAGGCGCCCGCTCACACCGGCCCACTCAAGCACCGCGAGAATTGGTGCGCGGTGAACGTTGTCAAAAGCGCCCGAGACATCCAGTAGTAGCAGCAGCGCAACCTGGCCTGCCGCCCTGGCATGCTCCAGCGCTGTAACAACGTCCGATATAGAATCAGCCGTGCACCGCATCCCACGGAAACCCGTCTGCCGCTCGTCAAACAAATCAGCCTCCGCAGCCCGCTCGTTCAGACGCTGCAACGCCATATGCTCCATGAGCTTACCTGCCGCCGATGTTAATGCCACTGGCCGGTATCCGCTCAGCTCCGTAGGTGGGCGCCCTGCCTTTCGGGTGGGACAAACGACCGCGGTTCGCCAATCCTCCGGTAGCTCCCCGCGTTCCCACACCAGGTTGATCTGCTGCAGGAGGATCTGTCGTTGCTGCGCATCCAGGTTTCGCAGCATCTGGTATGTCACCCCGTCCGGTCCGGGCGCCGAGCGGCGGCGGCAGCGCTGCAGCGCATTGTTCAGTTCCGCCGCGGTGAACGGCGCATCACATGGACCTTCCGAGGCGACGGGCGAGGGACTGGCGTCGCTTCTGGGGCTCTCAGGAGCAGCTATGTTAGCTGCGTTTGCGGGGCTGGGCGGCGCGAATCTATCGGCAAACCGCTCTGCCAACTCTTCAAAGCTGAGCCCGCTGGAAATTGCGAGGGCGGCCAGCGGTTGACGGTTTGCCTGTGGTTCGGTGATGCGCCGCAGGGTGTCAAACAGCCTCCGCGAGCTGACATCT
Organism: Amblyomma americanum; assembly: GCA_030143305.2. Lineage (NCBI taxonomy): Eukaryota > Metazoa > Arthropoda > Arachnida > Ixodida > Ixodidae > Amblyomma > Amblyomma americanum. The sequence goes on from JARKHS020008471.1 coordinate 107,224, forward strand.
TCCTCCATCCTTTGGCATAGTGAAGCCCACTGCCGGCGGTATAGCTTGTTGGCGTGGCGGCGCGCTGCCGCGTCCAAGCGGTTGTAGACAGTCCAGTCGGCGGCTCGTCAGTCCGTCGCGCCCGTCGCTCTGCGCGATCTCTCTTCTCGCGCAGATTGAGCAGCTTCATATCAGGTGTGGGCTGGCCTGCCCTTACCTCTGCTCGTTGAGTGGCTGCGAGAGCGCTTCGGACTAGACTTGAAAAGAAATCTGCGCCAGTGGCCGCCCCCTCGTCGACCGCCCACCTGAACGCACTCCAGTTGGTAATGGAGTAGACACGTTTGGGGCGCGCCTCCAACGCAGTGGGTTCGATTAGGATGGAGTAATGATCCGAGCCCCAGAGAGATGGTCATCGGCGCCATGTCGCCTCGGTGCCTCTGGATGCGAAGGCAACGTCGATGCAGGAGCCGGTTGTTCCGCGTCGTCGAAAGGTCGGCTCGCCGGTGTTCAAGGGGGTGAGTCCCAGCTGCGTTGCTGCGTCGTGCAGGTCGTCTCCACGCGCGGAGTGGCGCGCACTGCCCCACGCACTATGGTGGGCGTTAAAATCACCGCAGATGATTTGGCGCGGGAAGCACAGCACGAAAACACAGCGCGTTCCACGCGACAGCTGGACGCACATAAACACTGGCCACCGACGTGTCAACACCAACGACGCGCACTGTCACCACCACGCACTCCTGGGCGTCAGATGTCGTCGCCGCCGAGCCGACGAGGGTGTGCTGGACGTCCTGCCGCACGTATATCGCGCACCTTGATTTCCCGGGGCGATGAGATGTGTCACAACAGGGCACTGCGGCACAGGTGGGTTCCTCGCACGTGGTGGCTGAGTGGTAGCCAATGTAGCCAGGTAGCCGCATCTGGGGCTCCCCGTCATGTGAACGTACGTACGTCTCCTGCAGCGCGATAACTTCCGGCGAATCCTGTGCGATGCGAACTCGCATTTCGGCGTACCGCGCCGCAAGTGAGCGCACGTTCCACTGCAGGATGGATGGTATGCGGGAGGGAGTCCGGCGGCTAGCCATCATGCTGGCTTATCTGTGCGGGAGCACCCGCTGCTTCTAAGCAAGCCCGGTGTCCATCGGTGCCCTCCGGGAAAAGTGCGCTGAGGGCGCGCAACGCCAGCTTTAGGCGCGCGATCTCCGCGTCCCGTGCGTCAGGGGGCTGGCCATGAGAAGCGGCCGCAGGCTCGGGCCGCGCTGTACGGGACGCCGGGCAACCGGATCGCCGCTGCCGCTGCCGTTGCTTCGGTGGTGCTGCTGCTGCTGCGGGTGTTCCCCTGACGGCCTGCGCATAAGAAAGCGCGCGCGGCGTCTGCTGATGTTGCTGGGCTGGGGCCGCTGTTTCAGCCTGGACGACGGCTCGGACAACCCGCCTGGACATCGGTGCCATGGATGTGGCCATTAAAGTGGCCACGTGACGCTCTCGCTGCCAGTGCGGGCACGCTGGGTCAATGGCTGCGTGCCGCCCCCCGCAGTTAATGCAGCGGGGCTTGCTCGCGCAGGTACCAGGCTCGTGCGGCCCGCCGCAGCGCGTGCATCGGGCAGGAGCACGACACACCTTAGTGGCATGCCCCAGTCTGGCGCACTTGGCACACTGGAGCGGCCGGGGACGGCAGGGGCGGACCGCGAGCCTGCGCTTGAATATGGTGATGAACGCCGGTGGTGTCGGCGCCGCAAAACGGAGAGCGAGTGTGCTGCCCGACAGAGACGCCGACACCATCGGCACCGTTGACTCCGCCGCCGCTAGCAGCTCCTCCGCCGTCCTGCGCCCGTCCACACCGAAGACCAGGCCGGAGCTTTGGTTCCGAGGAGGAGGCTCCTTGGCGCAGACCGGCACGCCGCGGATGACGGCTGTGGCTAGCAGGGCCTGGAGAGCATCGCTGCTCCCCGCGTCCACTGCCACCACATTCCGCCGCATGTTTACCCGGACGGCGAGGACGCCCGGGCGGGATCCAACTCCCAGCCCTGTTCCCTGGTGAAGGCGGTGCCCCGGTTCGCCGGCCGAAACAGCACCGTCCCCACCAGGCTGGACGGGACCTCCACGGCAGCCGCGGCTCGCTCCAGGGCAGCTCTCCGACGCCGCTGCGCCTTGGTAGTGATGGTGCGCCACGGGACCAGGCTGGCCCCAGCATCAGCGTCGCCGCTGTCTGCGGCGCATTGCTGCGGCGCGCCGCGGAGTTGGGCGCGCTCGCTGCCAGCAGACGAAGCCCCAGCCGCAGCCTGGTCTCGTGCGGCGGGATTTGGTGAGGTCGCGCCCGGTTTTCTTCCGGACGCCGTCGCCCCAGCAGCAACAGCAGCAGCATCAGCAGCAGGCTGGAGGTGGGCTCCATGGGGCTCGTGCTGGGCAGGCCCTGCTCCTTCGAGTGTGGAGGGAGAGGGAACAGTGACGGTGGGGGCTTTGAGCTTCCCGCTTGGCCACCGCGATGTCCCTTTTGGTTTCCGAGTCCCTCTCCTCCTCGGACCCCGTTGAGCGTCGCCGTTTCCGGAGAGCAGACTCGTCCATTGGGGTGCACATGCTCTCCTCGGCTGCAGGTGTCCGCGGTGAGACCACAGCAGCAGCATCAGGGGGAGAGGGCATCACAGCCGGTTCCCCAGGTAGTAGCAATGGCGGCAGGAAGCGCAGGGGTGGCCAGAAATGGCGGGGAGGGAGCCGCCATGGAGTTCTGCGTCTGGTGAGCGAGCGCCATGGCGTCCCTCAAGGCTAGAACGCGTGGGTCCGCCGGTGACACGTCCAAGGTCCCGATGACGGACTCGAGGTTCTCCGAGGTGGTGATGAGCGCCGTCGTCAGGCACCTCACCGTGTCCCGCAGATCAGCGATCTCGGCCTGCATTCGCCGAATGGTGCTGGACGACCTTGCTCTGGTTGGCGTTCGTCTCCGTGATCGTGAGCGTGAGCGGCCTGCCCTGCGTTGCTCATTGTCACCGCCGAACGCAGGCCGTCGCTCGTTCACGGTGTCTGTGGCCTCCATGGGGAGACCCCGCAACGCCGCGAAGCCTTAGGCCCAGCGTCCGAAGATGCGAAGAGCTAAAAAACACGTCCGCTCGCTTCGAGCGCCCGCCGAAGAATCGAGGGATTTCGTGCACCTGGGGATCTTTAACGTGCATTGATATCGCACAGCACACGGACGCGTTCTGCCGCGGTGGCTCAGTGGTTAAAGGGCCACAGAAAGGGGTGTTTGAGCTTGGCTTTAAAATGCTTGCACTATGTAGAGTACAGGCCACGAGCGTACATGCCGCGTACGAGACCTCAGAAGCGAACGGGAAATTTACAATACATTTTTAAAAATTCCCGCTTTCGCACCTCGCAGCGACGCGCGGTGCCGGGCTTTCGCACGAAAACCTGGCAGACGACGTCACGTCTTGCCGGTGACGTCAACAGCTGGGGGTTATCATTGGTTCACAGCGGCAAATTCTTTCAGGCGTCACGCGCTAGCGCGGCCACGGCCATTCCGCGCGCGCAGCAGCCGGCGGAGGTAGGGGAGGGGCCGAGTGAGTGGGGCCAGCCAACACCCTCTAAAGAACCCAAATTCTCTAGAGGGTGTTGGGCCGGCGGAGGTGCGCCGCCGTTTTGGCGTGCCAGGGGAGAGGGAAAGGCGCGAAGACGCGGAAGTTCAAATTTTGTCTGCATATACCTCAACTTCCACAAAACGCATTAAAATAATTCTTGCTGGGGGATAATTATGAACCGTCGTCTTTTAACATCCCAGACATATCGCACCTTTATTGCGACCCCCTTTCTGGGTCCCTTTAAGGCATACGTCTACTGAGCCAGAGGACCCGAGTTCGAACCCGACCGCGGCGGCCGCGTTTCGATGGCGGCGAAACACAAAACGCGCCGATGGGCTGTGCGTTGTCATAGTAATAATAATAATTATTATCTTAATAACTGGTCCTTGAGGAAAGGAAATGGCGCAGTATCTGTCACATCTCGGCGGACCTCAACCGCGCCGTAAGGGACGGGATAAATGAGGAACTGAGAGAAGAAAGGAGGAGGTGCAGCAGTGGAGGGCTCCGGAATAATTACGGCCACCTGGGGATCTTTAAAATGCACTGACATTGCACAGCACATGGCCACCTTTGCGTTTCGCTTCCATCGAAATGCGGCCGCCGCGGTCGGGTTCGAGCCCGGGAACTCCGGATCAGTAGCCGAGCGCACTAACCACTGAGCCACCGCGGCGGGTCCTAATAAAGAGGCTGTTTTAAAAATTATGAGGCCTCCGTTACCACGCACAGCAAGGCCAGAAAGTCGCCGTTCCGGACGCGATAAGACAAACGCTAAGAGTCGACCCGATTTCACGGAACGTCCGCCCGGAACACAACCGGGGAAGAAGAGTGGTCAGGGCCGGAGCTCTCCTACACAGCCACGGAGATGTCCCCATGTGGGAGACCTAAGGCCCCGTCGGCGAAAGCTCTACAGGAACTTAAAGTTGTTACAACCAACCAACCAGTGAAGGCCTAAAATAAATCCGCCCGCAGCAGCATTGCAGGCGGCCTTCAGGCTGCCGGTTGTGGCGTCCAGGCGGTGCCTTGTTGCGACGTCCTCTGCCCAAGACACCAGCCGAATTTGGAAGGCTCCGGAATAATTTCTGCCACCTGGTGGTGGTGATGAAAGTTTCATTTGAAGCAGGGAAGTCTAGGACACGCAGGTCCTTGGGCCCCCGCACGGCCCCACTGCACTCAAACGTTCATGCTTCGGAGGCTCATGCCGCTGGCATCCCGGCCTGCGGCGATGGCTTGCTTAGCCAGGTCCTCGGAGCGCAGTACGTCCTCCCAAGTGGTAAGGTGCTCATGGCCCCACGGGGAGTATTCGCCGGGCAGAGGAAAAGAATATTGTTGAGAGTGGCTTTGGGGTGGTTGTAGAGGGTACAGGAGGGGTTTATGTGGACTTAGTGATAGCGCGAGCGTATATAAGGGGAGGGTATGGCGCGTGTTTGGAGCCGCCTCCAAAGTGTCTGGTGATAATTGTCGAGGGGGGGGGACGAGGTGGTGGATAGAGCAGACGCTCAGCTTTGCCGGTCTGCGTCAGTTCTCTGAATGAATGCATGCGCTCCCGTGAGAACATTAGATCAGAGGCCGCCGGTGCCCAGTTGAGAGAACCTCAGGTTAAAGCGTTGGCAGCCTCGTTTCCGGGATTCCCGGAGTGGGCAGGCACCCATATGAGCTCCATGTGGCGGGGCAGGTGTGCGGCTAGGGAGTTCAACATGCGAAATGCAGGGACGTGAACTCTCCCGCAAGCAAAATTTAGTACGGCAGTTTTAGAGTCTGACTGTATATATCGGGCCTCCGTCGCGTGATGGCTAGGACGCGCACTGATATCGCACAGCACACGGGCGCCTTTGCGTTTCGCCTCCATCGAAACGCTGACGCCGCGGTCGGGTTCGAATCCGGGTACGCCGGATCAGTAGCCGAGGCCCTAACCATTCAGCCACCGCGGCGGGTATGTTTTGTGAAAAGTAAACGTTTTTGACGAAAGGAAAGGGTGCAGGAGCTCAGACCTCGACATCTCGGTGGACACCTCAACCCCGCGTAAGCATGTGTTTTGAGGAAAGGAAGCGTTTTTGACGAAAGGAAAGGGCGCAGTAACTCTTAGATCTCGACATCTCAGTTGACACCTCAGCCCCGCCTTTACATTTTGGGGACACATTTGCGGACACTTCCTGAGGACACGTTTTCACCGACATAGCCTAACTAGCAATGCTTTCACATTAAAAACGTGTATGTTGCAGCACCACCAGCACCAGGCGGTCGAGATTGCTTGGAGCCGTTTACTAGAGCGACTTTTTTATTGCGAAGCAATACTACTTTAGGTCGCACTTCAGCCCGTTCCGTGGCGAGGCGGTGGTAGGCACCATTGACCTTTAGCGTGACCTCGCTGTGTGACGTCACACCACGTGACCTAGAGTGACGTCACACCAGCTGTGTAAAAACGGGGCCCCATCTCACGCCGTCGCGAGGCGAGGCGGTAGCCACCAACGGCGGCCTAACTCCCGCTCCTCTCACCAGGGGCGCTACGGTCAGAGTGACGTCACACCAGCTGTATAAAACAGCTCCGCTCCTCTCGCCAAGGAAGTCATACAGCCAGATGTTACGATGGTGCCTACGAACAAGGCAGCTCGGCAGAATGCAAAGAGGAAGCATCAGCGAGCTACGGAGACGGAAGAACGAGAAGAACGACTTTCTAAGCGGCGTGCCCAGTATGCAGCTCGGCGACAACGTGCAACCTCCTCTGTGGAAACAGCAGAAGCAAAGGAAGAAATTATGAGTGAAATTATAACTTATATTTATAACTTATAATTATAATTATAAATTATAACTTATAATTATAACACACTATTGTTTCGCAATCACCAGGCTTAACCAAGCTAAGCCACGGCCGTTTTTTTAGTACGAAATCACTATAGCCTCCTACCCCTCAAAATCCGCCCTTTTGCGTGAGGCCTCTGAGATAGAGAGAGCTAGTCACGAAAGAAAATGCGCATAACTGCCTCCCTGGGTCAGTAGACACCTAAATCACGCTTTGAGCTGAGATGTGCACTACATGCGTTGGCGTTGACAAGGTTGTGGCAGTAACTCGCCTCATTACTCGACTCACAAACACTGTACACCAGACCATCCGCCTCATACCCCGCATTGCCAACCACCATCACAGCATGTGCGAACACGACCTCCGCCGCCTGGTCCGGAGTACACGGGTTCGAACTCAATCCTTTATCCCTTCCCTAACGGCGTGGTTCGGGTGTCCACCGAGCCTTGGGAGACAGTTGCTGTGTCATTTCCTTTCCTCAAAACCTATTTTTATTTTTAATTTCGCCTGGTTCAGGCCTTTGTTCTAAGCCACTTCATCTATTCTCTTCTGTATCTCTTCCTTTCTGGCACCGATGAGGACAAAATGAACAGCCTCATTCGCCAGGCGTATAAGTCGGCCCTATCCTTTCGGCTCGGCTACTGTCCATGGGAGTCCACAATTCCCTTCACGACCCAGCTCCTACGTCTCTCCCGCACCCTTCCCGGGTCGCGCACATCTGTCCACCCTTAGCTCTCCCCTCTTATCCCCCTTCCCACCTCACTGCCTATCACTTCTCACGTCTGCTCCCTGCTAACCGTTCATCCCCTCCCTAACAATATGCATCCTGAGCACTCCCCTCCCCCTCACCTCTTTCATTTCTACATTCTGCCTGCTATCCTTTATTCCGCTGCCCCAGCTCAGGTGCTTCAGAATTGATGGCAGATGCCGGGGTTAGCAAAAATCTTTTCCTCCCTTTTTATTATTATTTTAATAAAACCACTTACTACTACTACTCCCCTCCCGCAGAGCAGCGCGAGCCTACGCGCTGTGGTGTGAGTGACGACGGAAACCTGCCGTGGCTTATGTGGATGCTGTTCCGTACCGCTGCTACCCAGCCCACACCTTTGGTGGCGGTGAAGAACTATTTAGCGAAGGCCAAAAAGAAAAGAAAATTATGATGCCGCCACTCCGTGCCCGTGTGCTGTGCGATGTCAGTGCACGTTAAAGATCCCCAGGTGGTCGGAATTATTCCGGAGCCCTCCACTACGGCACCTCTTTCTTCCTTTCCTCTTTCGCTCCCTCCTTTATCCCTTCCCCTTACGGCGCGGTTCAGGTGTCCAACGATATAACAGACCCGCCGCGGTGGCTCAGTGGTTAGGGCGCTCGACTACTGACTTGGAGTACTCAGGATCGAACCCGACCGCAGCGGCTGCGTTTTTATGGAGGAAAAACGTTAAGGCGCCCGTGTGCTGTGCGATGTCAGCGCACGTTAAAGATCCCCAGGCGGTCGAAATTATTCCGGAGCCCTCCACTACGGCACCCCTTTCTTCCGTTCTTCTTTCACTCCCTTCTTTGTCCCTTCCCATACGGCGCGGTTCAGGTGTCCAACGATATATGAGACAGATACTACGCCATTTCCTTTCCCTCAAAAACCAATTATTATTGTTATTATTAACGATATAACAGACAGATACTGCACCATTTCATTTCCCCAAGAACCAATTATCATTATTATTATTACTCCGAGGGTTGCCTTCCGGCTGCCGGTCGTGGCCTCCATATCATGCTTGGCGGCGACTTTCGCTGCCCAGGTCGTAAGCCGTAGTTGAATATGTGGCTCCGAGCTGGCCAAAGCAGCCTCCCACAGCTGCAGACTCTTCAGGTGCCAGCAGGTAAGCGGGGGAAAATTGGATTTCTCAAGAAAATATTCCGTAATTCGATGTTTCTTTGCTATATAATAATAAGTGGCAAGAAAGAACCTGGATCAGTTTTTGGACATGAAACATTTTACGCGATAGCGTATGCAGCTCGTTAGGGCGAAAAGCCGCCGGCGTGGTAGTACAGTCGGCACCGCGTGTCGGAAATTATTTTGGACTGTGTAAAAAATCGCATCATGGTAATTTGTGGTTCTAGCGATCGTTGATTGTTTGGTATGTGATAAGCAATTACAAGGTATTGAAATCATTCTAATTGATTAATTAAAGAAACGAAAAAATTGAAAAAAGAGGGGTTTAAAGGTGTCAAAATTCTCGAAATGAAAAGCTAATGCTTGATGATGCTAAGAGAAAATTTAGAGCGTGTAATAATGAATTAGTTAATTGAAACAATTGAAGAATATAAAATGCGTTGAAAGGTTTCAAACTGCTCAGAATGGAAAGCCAATGTTTGTTGATGCTAAGTATCGCTGTATATAGTCGTCCTAATAAAATAATCTTGTAAACAAAATTCTAGAGAGTCATTAGCATCAGATGACGCACCAAACGGCGCACGCTATCGCGTCGACTCATAAGCCCAGCAGAGGAATCCTCGAACGTTTTATTCACACAAGCTTGTCATCGACTTTTTACACGTCTTTGTTAACATACCAATATCAGCATGCCCAGCACTTCGGTTTACATACGAGACCAGTCTGGTGTTTGGAGGTATCTCGGCGGAGAAAACGTTCTCTCGGCATCACAGCTGCCTTTAGCTATGCATGACATTGTCAAGGCGGAATTTGCTAGCCCGGGGTAGCGCATAGTTTCGTCGTTTTGATGCGAAAGCAACACTACGCCAGCCAGCCATTTCGGCTCGTCGCGTGGTCGCACTTCAGCCGTATGCCGTGGCGTTGCCCAGCCACACCGCAGCCGCGATCCAACAGATGGCGCCGCCGTTGACGCCGCTGCCGTCGCCGCTCGCTCCACCAGATGTGCTCCGCTAGGGGTAGAAAGAGAGGAGGTGTCGCCTCGCGGGGGAGTGGATATATATATATATATATATATATATATATATATATGTGTGTGTGTGTGTGTGTGTGTGTGTGTGTGTGTGTGTGTGTGTGTGTGTGTGTGTGTGTGTGTGTGTGTGTGTGTGTGTGTGTGTGTGTGTGTGTGTGTGTGTGTGTGTGTGTGTGTGTGTGCGCGCACGCTTCGCCTCAGTGTGGTGTAGTCGTTATGGAGATCTCGAGCGCGAAAGAGACGCAACACCGGCCCAGACCATCCACGCGACTTTGGAAACTTGGTTGGGCAGTGCTGCCTACTTGTGATCGGCTAGAGCGGTGGGGAGTTTTACGCTCCAGTACCTGTCCGAATTGCCCGCTTCCGGAATCTAAACGCCACGCTACAGTCACCTGCGTGGTAGCGCGTGTCTTTTGGCGCACGGTTCATGCGGGATTCCTTGGGCAGGGCATTTCGAGCTTTGTCTCCCGCGGCCGCTTCCCCAGCGGCCATTTTGCTGCCGGTTAATTCTTGCGGGTCTTTTTAGTTTATGGCGAAATCGATGCACCGTGGTCGCTGGTGGCTTTCGACGCCGCGCAGTGTGGCCAATACTTGGTCATCTTCGAAGGGAGCTGATCAGTTTCTTGTCAGAAGAACTCTTTTTCTTGGGAGAGGAAGAGTTCCTCCAGGCAGTGGTCGTGCCCAATCATTTCTGTTAACAACTATCGTCTTTTTCTGGTCTTTAGACCAAACTGGCGCTAAGGTCTTTTTTTCCGTGTCAGATTATTGCTGTTTCAGTCTTCTGTGTATAGGTATGCTATCCCATCTTAAATCACTCACAAGCAATTCCTGATAGTTGCTCAAAGATGCTTATGGTACCTCTTTAATTGGCTCGCCTTACATGCTTAGCGTCATGTCTACTTGTGAATGTCAATGTATCTGGTAACCTTGGCATGTATACATATGTAAATAGATTTTTTCCAATCACAACGGCAGAACGAAGCGAGGAAGAGACAACGCGCTCAAGAGACGCCAGAAGAACGCGCCGCACGACTCGAAAAGCATCGTAACGAAGATGCGGTTAGAAGAAGTCGTGCCACGTCCCTGAGTGACTTTAACTGCGGAAGAGACCCGTTTGAGTTCTCGAGAGCGTCGGAATGAGACGCTGCGTAGACGACGTGCCGAGGAAACGAAGCTTTCGCGATTCAACTAGGGTTAACCAGAGCTAAACCACAGCCAATTTTTTTTCCAGTAGTCCATGACTTCAACACCTGTATTAGTGGGGCTTGCTGGAAGCAAGCCCCACTAATACAGGTGTTGAACTCGCAAAACGACTCTACATCATCGGTCACTGAAATTAGGAGAGGTCTGTAGTCATCAAACGACTGACTCAGCAGCCCTTTCTGGAATGGATCTAGTACGGAGCCCAATTTCTGTTGTTTTTGTTGTTGTTAGCCTTTCAAAAGATGGTACATACCCACACTGGGCTATCGGCCAAGAATCGGGATGCAGAGCTTGCTATTAACCTGTGCATAATAAAGGCAAAAAAAAAAGCACGCGACAGAGCAACACCAGTGGATTCTACCTCAAGAAGGACATGGAATGAACAGGGATAAGAGTTTCGATGAAAAAAAGAGAGGGATAGAAAAGGAATAATTGATTAAGTCAAAATGTAATAATGCGTAATGTCAATTTCTATAACGTCAACTGCTTTTCGTCGTTGTCTGTCGGCTGCCTCTCGCCCGCTCGCCAACTGGGGGCAAAATAGTTCCGCGGGTACAGTTGTTCCAGAAATCGGGGAGGACCGGCTTTTGCAACATTTTTCAGGAACACGTAAGAAGGGCAAAAATCGGGTAAAATTGGGTTTTACCAGAAAACGAAGAACCCTATATGTGTGCTCCTTAGGTTAGACAGTTGCAAACTAACGAGCTGACGCAGGCAATGCTGGAAGCTGTCACTGTTACGCGCTTCTTGCATGCGAGCAATAATGCGTAGTGCACATTACTCACGGTGTACACTCTGAGAACTGTGGTTTATCTTCATCGAGCGCTCCTGCATTCACCTTTGAAGTGGACACCCCTGTACATCGGTCACAACAGGCGGCGTATCAATATTAAATTAAGAGAACATGAGTCGTCGCTTTAGGCAGGCCTAGCACGTACTCGGCTATGCGCAGCTGTAGATGCACCGCCTCTCAGCGACCACCAGGCCAGATCATGAGAAAGCTTTCTGAATATTTCTATTACAGCCAGGAGAAGATCGCTTTGTGCAAGCCATCCTTTGTGCGGCGCCGCCATCCTGTGGCTGCGCTGTTACCCTTTGGCTTTGAATATGGGTCATTTTGAATATGGGAATATCATAAGGTGCTGTTATAAAAATATTGAAGGTAGCGGTGAGTTCTTCCGATCCGTGGCAGGATTTCTCTTTTAAAGTTTTTCCATCGCTCGCGTCGAGCAGTTAATTCTGCCATTGAAAACCAATGGGGAACACCTCTGACGGCAGCATAAACGTTAGAAGCAAAAATGCCAGCTTGCCGACTGGAGATCTGCACATATTTTATATATATATTGTTTGTAATAGTCAAATTTAAAATATATAAAAAAATTGCGTTCATAAACCCTTTCCCGTAGAAAAAAGGCCGCCACCATCTGGAAGACGTTGAACTAACGAGCGTCAGCTGTTTGGTTTACCAGACGAAGGAAGCGAAGAAGAACGCGCCCGTTGTCCAGTTACACTCCCTCAAGATTCGTCCCAGACGGAGCTTGCTTCGTCTGGGGGTCAAGGTGGGCCTAGAATTCGGCTTGCGGCGCGATATGGTAACACTCCAATTAGTAATTGCATGTATACAATGTTTATCTATTATTTAATTGTGATTTTATTTCTATACCACAACCCATAGGGTTTTATTTGCCTACCAAATTCGGTACAGAGCTGTCCCCGGATGGGTGCCCCTTTTTGTAGGATTATATATAGCGGAACGAACGTATGCACAAGTAGCGGTCCCGTAATAGGACAGTTTTCCTCTCGTTGTAGGATGTTTTTTTTTTTTTTGGGGGGGGGGTGAGGGAAAAGGGATGGGAGGGCACAACCAATTTTAATAGCCGCCATCTTGGATTCAACGAGCACGGACCATATTCAAGGATCCGAAACTATACCGCCATTTCGTCCCCTAGCTGACGTCATTCTCACGCAGTTCAACCCCTATCCACCATATTGTACGAAGACGTCATCATTGGCACGCGGCAGGTGCTTGTTCTACAATGCTATTGTAGATAACGCTACAAGTCTCCATGCGAGATATGCTGTTCATTAGTTGCTGCCACAGACGGTGCTGTGATCTCATGGTGGTAGCAGACCCCACGAAATCTTGAAACGTGATGAGTAAGAGCTAACGCTCTTAAAATGCTGTGGCCCAGAATTGCTGGAACTGTTGCGCAGCCCTGGGAGCATACTATATATGCAATGATTTCGCCTGTGCAGTTCATGCGAGACATGAACTTGAATGCGCGTTTACATGAATGCGACAGAATGCGTATTGAGCCGGTTTTTAAAGAGAAAGAGCAGGTTTTGAGAAGGAAGGGAGCGACTGGTCTTTAGCGTTACATTTACCGCTTCCTCCGTAGCACGCTGCGCTGCCCTCAGATCAATTTCGAGCTATTTCGTTGGCCACGCGTTTCCGCTTTGTAGATGAGCAAGTAATGGCAAGATATAACTGATGCATACTTTCTTCTTTAGGGATACTGGTAAGGTGCTATTCATGACCTGAAAGTGCCCGCCAGATGCGCTGCACCCCATTCTTATTCGCCCTGTTATCTCACTGTAGTGTGCGTGTGGGGACTGCCCCGCTTCGTCCCTTTTGGGGCTTGTTTCCCCGCAGTGTCCTTGCTAGTCTTTCAACTAACAAGGGAGGGCGCCGGTGTCGCAATGGCACGAGTACCACGGACGGCTTGATTGCTGCGCGCGCACGTGGGAGACAGCTCTCTTCGGTTCGGGAACTCGTCGCGCGCTGACGTGCCGGCGCGGCGCTCCACTCTCCGCCAGCGGTGTGTCGTGCTCGAGGAGCACAGCGTTGAGGCCACCTTATTCTAAAAGTCCCTAATACTCCAGAAAATGGCGGTGTATCGTTCTCGATGCTCACACCGTTGAGGTCGGCCGCTGGACCTCAGCAGTTGCGTCGCCGCTGAAAAAAATGGGCCCTTCCTCGTGGATGACTACGCCGAGATCTCAGGTATACAAAGCCCGTGATTGCGCAACAATGCTACTTCACGTTACGTTCCGGCTGTTGGGATGTTTTCTCCAGGCTGTCTGTCCCCCGAGTCTAGTACTTAAAGGAATACTGATGACAACCCCGTCCAGTTATTGCTTTCAGTAAAAATTGATTTCCTAACTTTCTGGCGATGTCAACGCATGTCCGGCAGCAAAATGCGCATTTATTGCCGAGAAAAATTGATTTAGACATCTTCCTGTCAGTCGGCTCATACTCGGGACGTCATTCTTAGGGAAAAGGACAGGTTGCCACCGTTTTGAAGTGAATGGCGGTAAAGCATAGACTCTGGGATACGCGTTCAGAAATCAGTGTCGACATGCGCATTTAACTTGCGAAATCTGCCAGTGGTGGTGCCACGTTTATTTCGTGTATCGGTCTTATCTGCCCTAAAAAAACTCCGTTTTAGGTGACTATGGTCTCTTTGTGGTTACAATGCGGTACCCCGTTGAAGTCTGGCTGCATAAAGTGCCTCAAATTTCTAGTGATTCGAGCACACGTGGAGCGGCAAATAAAGAGGGAGAGAGATAAAGTATCTGGCGGTCTGTTTTACACATCGCTTCATACAAAGGGAAGAAATTATTTTTTAAAGGTAGTAGTTTGCTCATTTTATGACACAGACCTGCAACAAGCGATTCCCACGATCTGCCAGTGTGTTTTCTATGACGAAAGCCTTTCTTGGCTAATGAGTGGCATGGACGGAAGTTGTAGACAGAGGCTACCCGCAAAAATCTGCGCACTTGTATGGTAATTAAAATAATAAGAAAAGAATATTGGAGTAAGAAAAAAAATTGGGGTCTTGGTGGGAATCGACCCCGGGCCCCTTGCGAGAAGGCGATGCTGCCACTCCAGCACGGCACTTCTTGCTTTATTGCCACATTATTCAAAGTTAGCTTGAAAGTGAATAAAGGCGCGTCTAGTGGTTGCACAGTTCTTAAAAACGCATCTTCGAGATATGTACTGAGGCCTACGTAATTATGAGCATGTTAATTACACATGTTGCAATCAAGCGAGTAACAAATTTCCTCCGTTTCCAGAAAATTTGCCCCGTGCGTGGCGTGCATTCGTAGTGCCATCATGCGGTACCCACTGAAAACCCCCTAGCTATATTCGGCGCTGGCCCAGCAGATGGTGCAAGTGGCGGACAGCACACAGCTTTCGCATTTACGCGCGTAAGGAGACTTAAGTGCACCTCATAAGCTTTTGTTGTTGTATAGGCTTGGAGCTGAGTTGCCAGCTCTGGACTGATACGCGTTTCAGCCTTTGTGTAGTCCTGCCTACTTTTTTTTTTTTTAACGCGATAGCGTTAAGGGCCACGTGTCGCAGAAAAGCCGGTGTCGTCGGCATCGGCCGTGTGCGAAAATATCCCTCCTCCTCCTGCTCCTCGCGACGCCGAGAGCGAAAAATCTCTCCTCCTCCTCCTCGCAATGTACGCCACTGCCCCAACAGATGGCGCGCGACTGCAGCGCCTCCTAGTTACAGTGTCCTAGTGTTCCTATATATGCTCCCGCAGGGAGCAGAGTTGCAAGACTGTTTTCCCCGCGCCTCTCGCAACACTATTCGCGGAGCGGCGATCACGTGTTCACGCTGACGTATTTTGTTCCAAACCATGTCTGCTCATGCCCAACACATGAGCGGGAGGGGGGCAGCCGCTCCCATCTTGAGCGCAGTCTGCCTTGTTATCCGACTGAGGGGGTATTGTGAAGCCCCCACAGAGATAAGGAGGGTTGCTTCTAAAGGGCCGTCTCGTGAGGCTCCTGCCACATGAGAAGCAGCTTTCCCGCAGAGCTTGGAACAAAATGGCGGACCTTCGCGGCAACTCTGCTCCCTGCGGGAGCAAATTAAGGAACACTAGCGCCTCCCGCTCGTCTCGTTCGGGCGCAGCGGGGCCGTGCGGGCACGCAGGAATCACGCGGTGAGCGGCGAGCAACGCAGCGCACATCCAAAGCGCGTTCACCGCGAATCTTGCGGCTTGCTGCCCGTTCGTTCGGCGCGGAAGCTATGCTGGCGTTCGTGGCATCGGGTTTGTCGAGAACGATGTGCCGACGAACTACGACTGCAACTTGAGTCCCGCGCGTTTCGACAAGGCGCCTGGCTGCGCTTCTACATGGTTTGCCGCTCCGCGCGTCCGTTTCCCCGTACGTAGCAGAGCAATTTGTCTAACGTGCAAGGCGTCGCGCCGAACGGGCAATGGCGTTCCGTGGACTCCCTGGCAGTGCTGCAACACGCTGTCGCGTTCAACTCTTAAAGGCGAAGCTTAAGCGTCCTCCAATTTTTTTCTCTGTCTCGGGTTTTAAAAACATGTTACTGACTCGTACTAAAAATCACAATGAAATTTATTAAGCGATAGAGAAAAAATGGCCGACCAGCAATGCTGAATAAAAAATGCTTGCCTGTTTTGCATTTATGCAGTCTCTGCATTCTAGCCCCGGGGGGGTCTCGGACCTCGTGTCAGAACCGGTGGATGAGGTCTGAGACATCTAGAGACCTCGACATTAATCTCTGCAGTCTAAACCCCAGAATCCCTCACATCTTTTTCCTTTTTAAGAGCGGCATGTAGCTGTTCGTACGGTGTTCTAAGGCGTAGTGTTGGCCCTTGCCCCCACACGGCTATAATATAGAGGGGAGCGCGCGCCCTTTCTTTGTGGTCCGCAGCTCTACCTTCGTGGACCGGCCGCTGCGAGCGCGCTGTGCTTACATGAATAGCCACGGAAGGTTCGCGTGGCCACCACACAGCGCTGCAGTGTCGCGCAGCAGAGCGCCACATTCTCTTGTCCGCGTCGAGCGCGCGAGGAAGATCACAAACGTTTATTCCGCACGGATTCGCAACTATGCGCCCTGCAATCATGGCGTTCTGTGCAGGCCCGTCGAAGCAAGCGCGGGCAGTCTAAGGGCTACCGCTGATGTCTTCCATTATGCTACGAGCGTAAGCTCTCATTTTTTTCCCCGTTGGAAGCTCTTTTTCTTTTTGCCTTGGTAGGTGTACTGGTCGCAGAGGAAACCTCATCACCGTCACCCCAACGACTGCGGTCCGCGGCCATTGCCTGTCGAATGATAATGCGGCGCCTGCAGTAATGTTATACACATGGTCCGGTGTGTACAGGCTTTCTTCTTGAGCAGGGTTGTCAGGTGGCGGACATACCACAACTGTCGTCGCCACTTCTTCGTCAAAACCCTGCTCCAATGGATTCATCGACGCAGCTTTTGTCCGTGGAATTGTGTACCCCGGCGAGTGGCGTACGAGAAAATTGCTGCTTGTGGTCGCGTGATCCAGGTGCGGTAGGGGTGCATCAAGGGGTCCCTCAACCGCATGGAATGTCAACAACACGTTCGATATAATGCATCGTGCGCTGCGTATTCCGAAGTAGTCACACACGTCACGCAGTTAAAAGCCTTCCTGTTGCAGCAGCATTCATCCAGAGCAGCAGACAATGCATTTAAGCATTTTCTTACTTCAGTACAGGCGGCCACGAAGAGAAGTATACCCCGATATTAGGCGTCGTCGTATGTCGTAAGCGAAAACTGCCCTGTTTATGCGCCTTTGTCAATGGCTACGCTATTTAGGCGGGCAGGATGATGGCCGCTCCCGAGAAGTTTGCGCGGTCATGTAACCACAGATGCTTAGAGCCTCTTTCATGTCACGTTGCAGTACCTCCGTCGTTGCTGGCGCAGAGTACTGGGGCCTCGCAATCCTTCACTATTCCCGTAGTTACGTTCCCTCTCTCACCCTGTTCATCACCGCGTCGTGCACATCGATTCTCCTTATACGTCCACAATGCTAAGTGAATACGAATTGTTCGACGTGCGCTCCTTATCGGTGCACACTTTCTTTCGGGTATTTTGCAGTACAGAATTTCACTGATTAAATTGTAATAGCACTTCCGCAACATGCGATCTGTATTTAAAGCCTTTAAGACTAGCGGATGATCCGGACGAATGCGTATATCATTTCCAGCACGAAAAAGGAAAAAGAAAGCAGACGCTGAATTTCTGGCGTCAGCACTTATGTTTAACTTTAAGGTAGAGCTCCACAAGTATTCTGCGGGAACGGCACTGATCAGATCATTAGGAGCCCAAATATCCGAGCCCACATGAAGAACAGCGCATGCTTCTTTAGCATGCCGAAAGTTCTTTCCGCAAGTATAATGCTAGATTAATCGAAAAGCACGCTTTAGTTATTAGAGCCTACTCGTCCAAGTAGGTTTGTCTGAATGACAACGAAGTCGACGGAGACAGCATGCGGCGATATCATTCAATCGATAAATACCTTGTCTCGGTAATCAATACCTTTTCATCTACATCTTGTTTAGCAGCGCAGCAATGCAGAGCGTCGCTCGCAGGGAGGCACTGCCGGTTCCATTTGAAGAACTCACACAACACGGGTAGTAACCCATCTATTTATACAACTTTATTCAACGTTCACTAAACTTTTTCTTTCGTGTTGTGCATGGAACACTATGTACAGAAGAATGAACAAGGAAAATGAAAAGGTAGCGCCACAACTGATAACGACACTGTTGTCGTTGGGATTGTGTTCTTGGGTCGCGAAATGTGTGGCCTTGTCATGCAAGTCGGAGGTGAAGTAATTAGTGGAACATGAAGAAACAAGAACACTTTCAGAGTACCACGCGATTTTCTTAAGCCAGAAATGTACGAAGTTACGGGCACATTGATTAAAAGCTATCGATTCCTTCAGTCGGAGTAAGCGTTGGGAAAGGCAGTGAAGGCACTACGAGTGCGTTATGAAATATAATAAGGCTTCCCTTTTAATTTTTTAATTCGCGCTGCATGCACAGAACTTACCATACGGTTCGATGCTTAGGAAGAAAACACTATTTCACACCGCTGCTATATCCATGTTTCTTTAAAGCACGATTTATACCATCAACTTGACACCCTCGAATCATGCTGAAACGTCGTCTTCTGCTAATCGTATCCTTAGAAATGGCGTGCTACGCTTTCGTCTATAGTCACGAGCAACACAAATTTGGAGTAGGAAGAACATTGGAGAGTGCTGGTAAAACTTGGTGTACAGCAAAGCAAATTAAGGCACAAATTGGAAGCGTTGCCACTGACATGTCGAGCACCTCATAACTTAAATACAGCAATGGTACATGATAACAACAAAAAGATACGAAAAAGCTATGGATGTCTAAGGGATAGTCGTACGTACCCCCACAAACCACTTTAAATGCGTGCTTCCTAGCCGGCATGTCAGAAACTTGCAGCAATGCTGGGTGCTAGGCCCCCGTTAACTCATTTCATGGACCGAGACGAGAACGGGTGCAGACCTGGCCAGATTTTAGGCGCCGAAGTTGAAGTTGCCTCAGTCTAGCAGCGGAGGTGATTCACTATGAGTATATTCACCAGAAGCAGTGCATGCCTGCATTCCCAGGCAAGCAGGCGGGCGATCTGCACCCGGCTCCCCCTTTTAGCCAAGCTCGAAAACTCGCGCCCTCGTAGCTGTAGCCACACGCCTGCGATCACCCTAATTTTTACTGTACAAGTTTGCCTCATGCACATTCTACAATGTTTTCAAAACGAAGCTTTCCATCCCTCCAAGCTACGACGCCCGCGAAAGCAGAGTAAGTCCTGCCACAGCAAATCACAAGAATTTAGACCTCTCTTTTGCAAAGAACAGCGAAGACGTAACAGAGGCGGTGTTCTTTTATTGAATAAACTAAAAAGGTCTTGCAGCTAAACTGTATGTGCCAAATGCTCACGTATCGGGGCCGCTATAGAGAGCACTGTCTTCCAGTAGCAACACATTTTAAAAGCTTTAGCTATAGTACAAGCAAAATTATAAACAGCCACTCTAAAAACTACAATGTCAAGTAATGACGCGGCATGAGTCTCTGCACATCAGTCAACAAGAAAATAAGCTCTCAGCTCTCCTCTCTGCGCTTCACTGTATCCGTTTTGCATGCCCGTCTTGCCTTAGCAATGCTAGCAAAGGTGAAAAAGCACAGATATAAAGATTGTTCACGCTCAAGGTAGTTTCTCAGAACTGTCGAAAGCTGGAGCGCTTTGAAGCAGCCTGTACTATGTACAGTACTACAAATAGGCTAACAGCTTTATAAGAACATTGTAAGCATTTGGACATCGTTACTCTTGTTCCATTATCTCCTGTCCTCAATCTGCGCTACGGGAGCATGTAAGGATTTAATAATAAAAATAATAATTAGTATTTGGCGAAAGTAAATGGCGCAGTATCTGTCTCATATATCGTTGGACACCTGAACCATGTAAGGATTTCAAAAAAACGCTTTCATGTGGTACTACTGTTCATGAACTTGACGCAACGACTACATGTAGGCCATTCCACACTGGGCTGTTCTGTGTTGTTGACGCGTTGCTTCTAATACTTGTAGGGTGGCGCTCTCGTTTATGTTATTTATTCATCTTTTTTATATAAGGAAGAAATTACGCATGGACGCTAGTTATTTTCTTTCCTGTAGAAACTATTAAAACTGGAAGCCGAGCGTGACATCTTCAAAGCTCCACGTTTTCTGCTTGTTTCGTTCCCAACAACTCCAAGCAGAGCCAAACACGCATCTGATCCTTTCTCATCGATAACGTCTCTCCTTGCAGCCAAAAGAGCCAAAGCTGACATTCCACTCTGGGGACGCAAGTAGCGATGTCTCCACATTCCCATTTGGAGCACGCACTGAATAGGTGCGCACCCCATATAACGTTCCAGCGCGTACGTCACTGCGACATGTTGCCGTCATTCCCACAGGCGTATAAAGTGAGCGCTCTAATACCCAGCTGAAACTCTGAAGTTGACACTTTTTGAGCACAGTGCAATCCGTTGCTCTGCAAGCTACAGTAAAGTTCGGTTCAGACACAAGAGAACAGGAATAGGAACTCGACCACCGCATCGTTGGCCCTTTAAAAGGCATGTTCCTTAGGGCCACCCTCATGTGGCCTGCCAAGCAGCTGTTTTTTTTCGGTTTAGGACCTTCACATGGCCCTTTACACCATCGATCACTAAGAAGCTGCCCTTTCCTTTGCCGCTGTGGTGCAAAGGAAAGAAGAGACATCCTTTCTATGCCCATACAGCACTATTGCCCGCGATGCTATTCGAAATTCAATGATGAACACAAGAATGTTTTCACCCGCGAATGGACCCACCTCTCACAAGTGTGAGTCGGGGTGTTGCAGTGTGACCAAAGGATTTCTGCTGACACAGGACAGTGGGGTAGTGCTTGCGCACCCACGAACAGAGTACAGACATGCGTGTCCAGTGTAACCGAAGTAAAGGCGCATCTGCTGTCTAGCATACAGAGAAAGAGGAGGGTATGAGGAGGGAAGAACACAGCACAGGAAGATGTGGTCGCTTGTCCAAGCTGAGACGTGGCAGCTGATGGTCTCATGCCTTTGCGGCGATGCCTCGGCCGGTGAACTTGTCCATGACTTCGAATCCGCCGAGACCGCGGGACAGGGCCACTATGGAGCTGACCGGGAGTATCCTGCGCAGCAGCCAGAGAAGAAGGAGAAAAGCGGTGAACAGCTGAGCATTGAGGCCGACATTCATCACTTACTGTGGGACTGCCCAGCTCTCAAGCCTACAAGGATCCGGCACCTGATGGTAGCAGGTCTTTCACCAAGCAACCCTTCTTCATACGTTGCCTGGACGCAGGGACCGTACCATCGTTCTCTACTGGACTTCATCAAATCAGCTAACCTTTTTCCATTCATTTAGATCATTCATCACACCTTCACCCATCATTGATGCCCTGGAGCAATAAATTTCGCTTTCAAAAAAAAAAAAAAACAGCTGAGCACGTGCTCTGGGCACGGGCGTTTCCGAGCGACAGATAAGATCTCTGACTGCCCCAGCAGCAAATCCTAGCGGAACAATCTCGCAATCTCCCGTGTCCGCTCATCTGCACTCAGCGTACGCTTACTCGGTCCGTGCACGCAAGGGGTCGGCCAGAAAGAGGCCATGCGTTCGTCTTCCTTCTCGCATGAAAACCTGAAGAACTAAGCCGATCAGCGAGCAGGTTTCTGAAGCACAGAGCCTACAGGGAGTTTCGCAAGTAGCACTTATAACGAAGAATTTCCCGAGGAGAAAAAAACTTAGCGCCGCGGCGTGTGCCTTCGCTAGTGCGAGAGCGTACACATCCCCTTAAAATTGCGAGATATGATCTGTCCTCGCGCACACCACTACGACGGATACTCGTCAAACGAGACCTGTAAAAAAGGAGCCATTTTCTTTCTTGATCAGAATTATTTAGAAAGGAGCAACTGCTGAAAGCATAGAGTTTCTTACTTTTAACTAGAGGGAAAGCTGGCGGCACTGCTCCTGAACCTCCATGGGCGCGCAAAGCATCATGGGGCGATGAGCTACTTGGCGCGGGACAGTAGGTTTTTTTCAGGAACACAGAGTGGCGTTACAGAGATGTCCCATTCCGTATCCACGGCGCGCTCCGCGCGCAGACGACTTCGGCGTAAAAGTAGTGTGCAAAAGCCATAGTAGCGAAAACGCCACAGCACACGGCTCCAATAAAAGGTTTTTGTTTGCCGAAATGCTGTGGAAAAACCCTTTAAATGTGGAAGCGACAACATTTTTTTCAAAAACATATCTCTTTTTAAAAGTGCGCCTGTTAAGCACGAAATGTTGGCTTTTGTTGTCTGCAATGCTTGGCCAATAGGAGAGCAAGCCATCGCTTATTTTGAGCAAACTTTGCATTTTATGCTTTTCTGCTCGTTTGTTGCGATTTATAGACGGGATATTGAATGATAGGATATTCTTGATTATCGAGCAACGTTTGTTTTTTTTCATTATTTTCTGGCCAAAAGTTGTGGTTCTGCAGTGGGTAGTTCTCCACCCCATGATGCTTAGAGCGCCCATGGTGGTACAGGTGGCCTCGAGGAAGCTCCGTGCAAACTACCATAGGCGGGAGGCGCCAGCTTTCCCTCTAGTTAATAGTAAGAAACTCTATGGCTGAAAGACAAGACACGTAGCATACGAATTCAGTTCGGTTGTCATTGAACGTGCGGTCAATGGAGAGAGAAGGAGAGGGTTCCTCTCCGCCTCCTCTCGCTCCCATTCCTGTATCCCCACCCCACCGTCCAACACGAAGAACAGTGCCACACTACTGGCAAAGCACTGCTGACAGATTGCTGTTCTTTATTCTGTTAATGCAGAGAACGTTAACTGTTCACTGCAGGTAGACAAGTAGACAAGCCTCACGACGCAATTTCATTGCTAGAAACTGCTGCAATTATCTTAGCCAGGCGAGTAGACGTCGACCACCGTTTTTTAAACTTGGGCACGTGGTATTATGTGCGATGCTTTGAACTACATGGCGATGCAGGCGATCAGGATCGAATTGCATTCGATGGATTTGTAATCGTATGTGTAGAAATGAGTGGTGCGTTTCCTGGCTGCGTCGTTACAAAAAGTGCGAAAAACACTAACCAATACTTTTTTTCGTTTAAGTGAAGGTCTAATATATTTGCGTTTTACACTTCTACTAGTAGACGCTATCTGTTCTTGCTAACACCCAGGCGGTAAGAAGTGCGCCTCAGCCATTATCAAAAGGTGGTTAATTAAAAAAAGAGCGGAGACATTCGCTGGGCAGATAGCCCTTTCTCGCGTTAATTGAAAACAGTTGCGATATTCCAGCGAACGAAACCGGACATCTGTACTTGAAAATGTTCGCTATACGTTGCAAAATGTTCACCCCATTTGGCTTAAAGGACAGCCGTTGCTTTGTATTACGTTATGTTGCTTCTATCCGGAGTAAGTTTGTTTCCATCGCTAATCTATACTGCTAAGAGGTGACTTAAGGAGGCCCACTTTTGCAGCTTTATACTTAGGTTGCACATTTATTGCATACCACTTGAAATGCGTAGAGGTGCGTACGGTATGAACGTAAGTGCTCAGTTCGGGCTGGTGGACTAAACTAGTTCTGAGTTCAGCATCAACACCGAAAAAGACCGTTTTATCATAACGTATAGACCTTTCTCACAAGTCCTCTCCGGACGTCGCCGTATTCCTCGTTGGACTGTTATATGCACATGCCCTTAGTGTAGTGGTACTTACAGTGCCTTTTTCCTGCACCTGCTCGCAAGTCCAAGGAGCAGGTGTTTTAACATTTGCCTGTACCCGATATAAAGGTGCACACCACCAGAGCTAAATCTTACCGTGACCCGCAAATACGCACGCACAGGTGGCGCTGAGGCTGCGCTGCAGGCCAGCGGCGGACCCATCTGCCGCGTCGGGGTCATCTGAGCACCGGCATTGGTGCCTCGTGGTACATGGTAGCACTGGCGGTGTATATAGTATACGCTCTGCTAAAACTCTCTACCCGCCGCGGTGGCTCAGTGGTTAGGGCGCTCGGCTACTGATCCGGAGTTCCCGGGTTCGAACCCAACCGCGGCGGCTGCGTTTTTATTGAGGCAAAACGCTAACGCGCCCGTGTGTTGTGCGATGCCAGTGCACGTTAAAGATCCCCAGGTGGTCGAAATTATTCCGGAGCCCTCCACTACGGCACCTCTTTCTTCCTTTTTTCTTTCACTCCCTCCTTTATCCCTTCCCTTACGGCGTGGTTCAGGTGTCCGCCGATATATGAGACAGATACTGCGCCATTTCCTTTCCCCAAAAACCAATTAATATTATTATTAAAACTCTCTAATAAGGGGTCGGGTTTCATTGCGTTCATCCTGTGTTCTTTCGCGCCTTTGTTTCCGTTTTTTTTCTTTCTTATCAGCAGTGCAACTTCAAAACTGACACGTGTCACAACATGCGCACAGCAAGAACCGAGTGAGGAAAATGTGAGCAAAACGCTCATGATTCTCACTCGTACCTGGACGGAAAGATGAGAGCGCCCTGCGTGAAATCAAACAGTTCCCCGCCGCCACTGAAGCGCCGGCGTAAAGTAAGTAGCAGGAAAAAGTCACCAATAACCTGCGCCGAGAGAGCGCGAGACATCATCGAGCGCACGCGCCCAAAGGAACGTGGCATGCGCCCACCTTCCGTCACCTATAGGCCACCGGGAAGTCGGGGGCCCTTCGATGATGAGAACGAAGTGAAGAACCTTGATGGGGAGAGGAATATAAAGATGCAGCACGCGGTGAGCCTGACGTCGTCGGCCGCGGTGGCAGACATGTACTACTATCCGCTGTGCCGATACCCGCGCAGGGTCACCGGGAAGCGCATACGGCGCGGCTTCCTCCTCCTGTGTAGAGATAGAAGTTGTTGCCAGGAAGAAAGAAAAGGAAAGTGCACAGGCCTGCCCACTGGCTCAAGCCGAGCCACAATCGCTACCACGAGCAGATAGCAAGAGAGTTGAAAGATGGGATAGAAAGACAGGATAGTAAAGACGCGCTAACGACAAGGCCGACCCCGGAGGCAGTGCAATATCGGGCCAACCGGTGGCGGGAGTGAAGCATCCTTCAAACTCTCCGCCACATTTACAAAAATAGGTCCAATTGGACCCGTAACAGATACTCTACGGGGTCCGGACAATCGGACGATCGGACAATGTTCTGCCTCCTCCTGTGTATGCTTCACGTAGAGAGTGGCCCCGCTTGGTCCGTCTAATTACGCTCAATGCGACCGCTTGCGTAGGCGGCTCGTGCAGCTCCCCTGTGCGCGCTTGACAAAGTAGCCTCCTTTCTGGCCCCTCACCTGGCAAAACTTAAAATTTTTTAAAGTTCCTCGGTGGAGGCCTATAGTAACCCGAATGCGCAGTTCTGGAACAAGACAGTCCTGTATTGCGATAGCACAGCGCCCGTGATCGCGAACTCTAAACGCAAGTTAGACTATGTGAGAGCAAAAAAAGGGAGTAAGCTGTCTTCTAGCGCTCTTCCGATCACTAAATATACGGAATGCTTTCTCCTGGCAGCGCAGGCGTATATTTTCACTTTAAAACATAGTAACTTGTTAGCAATGAGAGGATCCTTTTAAACGCGGCGCCGCAGGTCTGGAGGTTAGTAAAAAGATAAGGCTAAAACCTCGGTTAAAACCTCCGGAACCGTTGGAACTTCGCATGTTTCGATGAGCGAATTTGTTGCCGTTGCCAACCATAAGTGTTCCGTATTTCTGGTGATGGACATCGACCTCCCCGCCCCCTTTACAAAAATGGTCTATAGACAGTCTATAGACTTCTTATAGACTTTATTGCCTTCATATAGATATTTATTTTGTCTATTCATAGTCTATAAACTGTCTGTAGACAAAATTCTACTAAAAGTGCATGGTCATAAATCTATAGATTGTCTATAGACTGTCTAACGGATTTGTATTGCGTACAGAGTGTTCTCTAGGCTTTGTCTATAATAGAGCGTATATGGACTTTATAGACAGATGTCTATGGACAGTCTAAGACTGCCTAAGGAAAATTTTGTAAGGGCCAGGGCTCGGGCAGCATATCCTGCCCCTGTAAAGCAGTGCACTAGAAGACAGCTTACTCCCCATCTATTTCCATATCGGCTAATTCGTATTTGGAGTGTGTTGCTCCGGAATTGCTAACCTGCGACCAAATTTATGCTGGACTTGCCAAACTCTCCACATCAGGTCGAATTGATCTTAAAACGAAAAGGCATTTTCGTTTTTTTTTTTTCAAACGTTAAAGACCTTCGGGCTCTTGGAAAAACCAGTACACGATTAGACGTGTTCTTCTGAACTATGGGTACTGGGGGAAAAAACAGAAAAAAAAACAACGTGCATCGGGTACTGGCTGGAAGACCACTTCTCAAGCACAGCGCTTCACTTCCACCAGATAGACAATTGCTTCACCCTTGCAAGCACTCATGAATAACGCCATGGCCGTTCTGCGACACCATCTTTATCTCTTAGGCCTCATAACCGTCTGCGTATTCCGGATAAGCGACCTCGCGCATGGAACGATTGGGTTTTGAAATCGACTTTCACAAGTGATGCAAGCCCTGCCGCGGTGGCTCAGTGGTTAGGGCGCTCGACTACTGATCCGGAGTTCCCGGGTTCGAACCCGACCGCGGCGGCTGCGTTTTTATGGAGGAAAAACGCTAAGGCGCGCGTGTGCTGTGCGATGTCAGTGCACGTTAAAGATCCCCAGGTGGTCGAAATTATTCCGGAGCCCTCCACTACGGCACCTCTTCTTCCTTTCTTCTTTCACTCCCTCCTTTATCCCTTCCCTTACGGCGCGGTTCAGGTGTCCAACGATATATGAGACAGATACTGCGCCATTTCCTTTCCCCCAAAAAACCAATTATTATTATTATTAAGTGATGCAATTGATGCAAGGAGGAGGTGATGCAAGGTGCCAAAGTGACTCAGGCAATGAGGGACGCCGAAGTGGAAGGCTCCGGATAATTTTTACTACCTGGGGTTCTTTAATGTGCACTAGGTGACATCGAGCAGTACGCGGGCCTCTAGCATTTCGCCTGCATCGAAATGCGACCACCGCGGCCGGAATCGAACCCGCGTCTCTCAGGTCAGCAGCGGAGCACCATAACCAGTAAGCCACCGCGGCTTTTTTTTTTCTTTATTGCACTGAGCCACCACGGCGGCTCGAAAACTATATTGAGGAGTTCTCCGGTAGAGAGTGAAAACTACGCTGAACTAGAACTTCATTGCTCTTGTTTCTTTTACATAGATTACAAAACTACACTACATTGATATAACTGCCGCCTATAGGGTGCTATTTTCGAAGTTTTCAGTTCTTTTCTCAGGTAACGCAAGCATGGAGAAGCAGCTTACCCCGGGCGCCTCAGTAAAGCTCCATGCTAAGGTGCTATGCTTGCATGCTCGCATTGCTCTTGCAGAAGAGTAGGCAGCTATCTCTAGAAGCTAGTCCTCTGAACAAAATTTAAATTTGGAAAGTAAATAAAATACCGTCGATGGATAGATGAACTGCCTGGCACGCAGAAGCATCACGTGGTACAAGTGCAAAAGCCAAGAATACTTATCTGTCTTTTCTTGGTTTGTATACGACACCGCGTTTTGTAAAAACTTCAACTAGAAGGACAATACATTAACAAAAAAAGATAGAATAATCAGAGCAAAAGAAATACAGCAACTCCGAGATGTCCTTTCGACACTCATCGACCTCCATTCAAGGTACTGCCTCGGAGTTCGTATTTGGCGGGCGGAAGGTTAGGCGCATTTCCCACGTATAAAAAAAGTATTACTTACCATAATAACTTTTGCTACACACCCTAAACAGTAAACCTGATTAAAAAATATTACACACCATTGTTAAACAGTATTTCGCTTTCGATGCTTCGCTTGTTTAGAGTGAGAGGTTTTTAAAATTTCAAGTACCTTTTTTCTTTTCGAGTTATAATATCATTATTATATTTCAGAGGTTTTTTTTTCTGCACATACGTGATAATCGTCACGTGCATTTCATCCTTTTTAATAACATAGTTGAAGGTCTTCAGCTGATTCTATATATACGCAAACAGGAATATCTCACATGTCCGTTGCATTGCATTCCGTATGCGAAAAGCGTGACGATGAAAACTAGCCAGTTCAGTGACGCGACAGATATGCAGACGACGATAATGAACAAAATTTAGAAAAGGTTAACATCTACATAGTGCAGCTCACGTCACCACTGGCCACGGAAAAAAAAGGCGGCCCACTTAATTATTATTTTATGAACTCGACACGGAGCGAATTTACTACACTTGAAGACGGCACTGCTTAACAACAATTTAATGCCATCCGTTCAGAAGGTGCACAACAAGTGTAAAATGACAAAATGCCTAAAACAAGACAGAAGAAAAATGCCCTGTAAAAACCCTCAGAAGATAACGAGTGCGAAATGCTCATATATGGCATACAAGTGCAGCACTAGTACAATCACTCAACTTTGTGACATTTGCACATTCCGCATTCCAACATTTCTAGCACTGAAAAAGACGCACCAACACTTTAACCAGGCAGCAGTGCTTCAGTTTCTTGAAAACTGCTGCAAAAATAAAACAACCGCATAATATCCGTACGCACGTCAACACATGAGGGTACCAGTGATAAGTTAATGCCGTGTCTGTACACTGTACCCCATTTAGTGCAGTCACGTACGCTCGAAGCGAAGGAAAAAAAGTTGAGCAAACAACCCGCACAAAATCAGGCAGAGTCCAAGTTACAACGGACAAGAGACGTGTTACCTGCGGGGCGATCCTGATAGCATATTTACAAAGCCTGCCCAATGCAGCACTTGCAGCCACAGCATCCAGGTCGCTTGTTCGCTACAAAACACACGAGCATCAACATTCCTGGCCCTTTAAAAAAAACGCATATTGAAGCGACCTCGATAAAGGCTCGTCCAGAACTGCTCCCCAAGAATAACGCCAGTGCGCTCAGTAGCCGAAGCCGTGCTGCGGAACTCACAACTTAGCAGGGTAAATGCGTCCGCACATATACCCAAGCAGCACAGAGCATCGACCCAATATTGGACATGTGTTGGCCAAAATAGGTCCTACAAAGGGCCAGCCTTTGCCAACACGTTTCCAATATTGGGGAGAAGCATTACGAGCGTCGGCCCAATATCGGCCCAAGGTGCCCGACACGGACACTCTGGGCGTCGCCATATTGCTCGCTCGACTGTTGTGCGCTCCTGGTGCTAACGTGGTGGAAGCAGCATTGCCGTCGATTTGAAACGGCCCACAGGGGAGGCGTTTCGAGATCTCCTTCGGCCGATGCAAAGAAGTATAGTTGCACCATCATTACAGTTGCATTCATAGCTGAACGTTGCTGCACCATCACTGACAGAAACAACTTCGCTGCATTTCGAACAAAAAAATACCACAGTATGCAACAGGTGTACCCACAAAGTGTACCACTGTGAAGCGTAGTGCTTAAGCGGAATGGTAATTCGTTATCACAATGCGAAGTTGGGGCACGCACAGGCAACAAAGCCGAAAGAACAATGCGGTTTCAAATAGTGTCCAAGCTAAACGCATGCATGCTACTAAATGTGTAAATGTGTGTAGCGGGACAGCTCAAAGCAGCAGTGTGGACATCAACAAATCTACATAACACGGGCAAAGAGTCAAGCACTTGCCTTGCCATCGACAAATGAAACACGAACGAAGCGGTTTGATTAATTGGTTTGTAAGCGCCCCGTCCCTTTACCTAGATCTGGACACTGTAGCAAGATGGAACCTTTAACCCCCCCCCCCCCCCGCTCTCTCTCTACCTGCCAAAGCAACACTGTGTAAACGTTGCGAGGCACGCTTTTGTGAAGGGCTCTAGATTAATTTTAGAGTTCTTTGAGATGCACAAAAATGCCGACGACCGGACGTTTTAGCGCTTCGCCTTCATCAAAATGATGCCCACGTTGCCAGGGGTCGAACTCGAGGACTAATCACCAGAGCATGACGGTACGAAACTGAGTTAAAGGGCTTACAAACTGCTTGATGCAGGCTGGCCAATAGTAAATTCAGTTTTCGCTTGCTATAAGACCAGTATTGCCGTTTATCAGTTCATGCAGATACCATGACACTATTTGCCCGGCATCTTCTGCTTTGTTCCCATCTCTGCGTTCACATAACCACGGCGTCGTTTGTGTTTCATTTGTCTGCAACCGTACGCAAAAGATCACAACGCAAGAGGATAAAGTATGCTGAAAGATAGGTGGCTACCTCACATTGTTCTTTTTTATTTGCCGAGGTAAGAAAAGAGCGGTCAAGTCGATTAGACAATCGTCGAAGTTGAGAACTAGAGTGTAGCCTATCCACTACGCCTCCTAATTAGACGATCAAGGCTCATCGCGGAGCCGCTTACGAACAGCTAATAAACAACCATGCTATTATTGCCTCTGTTGCGGGACACGTTTACGTTTGCAGCCATCAGAACAATAGACAAAGGAAAGCCGTACAATGTATATGCCTTGAGATTCCTTTCCCGACCGTGTGATATAACCAGCGGCTTCTGATTCTAGAACGCATCTTTCTTCTGCTGTCTCGCGACACCGCACTCCGTAACCACGCCTTTAACCGCATGACTGCAGCCTATACCTCATTTGCATAATACGCCGTAACAAATAGCTGCCGAAGGGCTCCTTGTACGGAAACGCCGCAATTAGCGCCTGTTACCAGTCAGCCAGCCGAAGGTTGAAAAGTGCGATGGAAGACGTCCGTCGATATAAAACTTGCGCACGCCAAACAAAAAGGAGTAAAAATAGAGTAAGCTGTCTTCACTGCGCACCTGCCTGATTACAACGTCTCAGCCGCTCACGTGTCCGTGCTAACCACTTGGGAGGAACTTGCTTATGTAATCCCAACAAATCAGTGAAATCGTTCCGTATTAGATGTCTTGGTCTACTTTTTTCTCTCAGAAAACGGCGAACCCATGCAGGGTGAAAAAGATGCAGGATCAGAACGGTTTCTAAACCTCTGGAAAGTTGGGAATCGGGCGCGGGTGCTCTTCACGTCTTACGATTTTTCATCGGTGTGTGTATGTGTTTGGCTGCAGTAGCTTTTATTTGCAGGCATTTTAATTTTGCACTCTCATTCCTAACATTGCAACGCTACCACGGATGCGAAGCTCGCCTCAGGCTTACTCAACTTGAAGATCGCCTGCGGCAAACCCCAAGCTGATTTGCCCCCGTCACGGTAGTTGACGCAATGCGTGTAGCAGACGGAGATGAACACCTTCGGATTGCATAGCGCTTGTAATAAGGTAGTAATTACTCATTGGTATCCACCCAAGCGCAGTCGTACGGCTACAGAGGAAAGCTATACAGCTTCCACAGAAACTTAGTAGTTAAAGAAAAATTCGTCCTGGTCCTTGTGACAACCGCTTCACCAGAGAATTGAAGCGGCGGTCACGGGTTAGCTAATAACTGAGCTAACCGGTACGGCTAGCATATTGAACGGCGAAAGCGGATTGATCAATAACTCTAAGTGGGAACAGTGTTGGTCCGATGTTAGGGGAATCCCCCCCAAGCTGGAGCAGATTTGTGATAAGGGAGTCATTACTCACTGGAATCCACCCGAACGCAGCCATACGGCTACAAAAGAAAGCTATACAGCTTAGAATAGCACTTGTTCGATTAAGCGTCGAGCTTTCATTGCTGACAAGCTACATTCACACAATGCTGCAAATTTCAAAAAGGAAAAGGACAAGAGCAAAATTCTTGCGCTTGGTACGTGCGCTTACAGCCAACATTAATGTATCGTCAAAATGAAAGAAACATTCCAGAGATGCGACATCGCTTGCCGTTCACTTAAGAACAGGCAACCAAATCAAAAGGAACTAAGAGGCTTCAGTCTACAGCTGCACGGAACCGGTCGCAAGTTCTCTCTCCTCCGGCTTGTCCGTTCTGGACGGGACGCTTATCGGGTTGATCGGGTTTTCGAAAGAATCATTCGGGGCCTTGAAAATGGCTTCCAGCCATCAGAACAATAGACAAAGGAAAGGCCGTACAATGTGTATATGCCTTGAGATTTCTCTCCCGACCCTGTGATATAGCCAGCGGCTTCTGATACTAGAACGCATCTTTCTGCAGCCTGTCTCAATTGCATAACATGCCGTAACAAATGGCGGCCGCAGGGCTCCTTGTACGGAAACGCCGCAATTAGCGCCTGTTACCAGTCAGCCAGCCGAAGGTTGAAAAGCGCAATGCAAGACGTCCGTCGATATAAAACTTGCACACTCCAAACAAAACGGGGTAAAAAGAGAGTAAGCTGTCTTCAGTGCGCACCTTCCTGCCTCCCTGCGTGGAGCCTTAAAAAGAGCACATGCCCGTTTGATCCTTGTACCCTAGGTTCCGTGCGAATGCACATATTTGTAGATAAAATCTCTCTGCCTTTTTACGTTGTACGTGACACAAATCCATTTCGTGGATTAGGAGGTAGCCACCTTTTTTCCAAAGGCCATATATATGCGGCTCAAGGCTGGTAGCTGGTGACAGTACAATTGGCTGCACACCCCGA
>JARKHS020008472.1:0-16940 GCA_030143305.2 Amblyomma americanum
AGTTTCTCTGAAATCATGAAAAGCACTTTACCAATATCCCTCAAGAGAAAAGCGTACAACAGCAGTATCTTGCCGGTACTCACCTACGGGGCAGAAGCGTGGAGGCTAACGAAAAGGGCTCAGCTTAAGTTAAGAACAACGCAGCGAGCTATGGAAAGAAAAATTATATGTGTAACGTTAAGAGACCGGTAGCAGGCACAGTGGGTAAGGGAGCAAGCGCGTGTTAATGACATCCTAGTCGAAACCAAGAGGAAGAAAGGGCCTGGGCAGGGCATTTGATGCGAAGACAAGATAACTGCTGGTCCTTGAGGGTAACGTGGTGGATTCCAAGACAAGGCAAGCGTAGCAGCGGGCAGCAGAAGGTTAGGTGGGCGGATGAGATGAAAAAGTTTGCAGGCATAGAGTGGGGGCAAATAGCAAAGGGCAGGGTTAATTGGAGTAACATGGGAGAGACCATTGCCCTGCAGAGGGTGTAGTCTGGCTGATGATGATGATGTTCATGAAGCTGCGCCTACGATGCGTTCACCAGTATAATGGACAAATTGTACATGTACTGCAGAGGACATTCATTCACAAGACTCGTGCCTAAATACCAATGGAAATATTGAGTTTCATCTACAATCAACCTTTTGAATTGTTTACGCGCTACCAGAACGGTGGGTGAGTATATTCTGCTTATTTTTTATGTCATGCGCTGAGATAACGCACACTGCTGCCCACGAAATCAAGCTAGAGGGAATTAAGAGGAAACATTGGGCCTAGGCTTGGCATGTACTGAATGCTTGCCGACAACGGCTGGCCCAATGAAGTAGCAGAATAGAATCCAAAAGAGTGTCAACGTAACCACAAAGATTTTTCACCAGCTTTTTATTCACCATGTTCAATTTCCAGGCCATGAAGACAGAACTCGCACCTCGCACAAAGAGATTGGGTTCCGGCCCAGTCCAAGAAGCCGGGAAAGAAGTGGGACTACACGCTATCACAAGACGCTGAGGACGGTGATGCACTGAATAAAATGCGAATTTCTTGCCCGTGCATTCGCACATTTTCTTTTGTAAGCTGATAAGAGAGAGGTCTATACAAGGTGTTCTTTTTTCGAGGATCGTAATTTTTATCTAGCGTTCTGGCGTTTTTTATGTTGGTCTTAGTCCCATGCTGGGGACTATGGCGGGCAAATAGGAGGGGGTAGAATGTTTAAGTAATTAATTACCGAACCTATTTAAAACACATTTCTAAAAATTATTTTAGGCGGCTTGTCGCATCTGCACAGTGGGAGCACGCTACAACCACGACAATGCAAAAAAGAAGTTACCATGATAGGCAGCTTCTCAACGCCACAGAGCGGCTGCAAGCGCCTTTGACGTACAGTCTGCATCACCGTTGTGTGGAGAGCTCGAGCAGTCTGCACCACGCATTCAAAAGTGAAATTAGAAGGCACTCGTTGGCTTACGGGCAAATTGCTTGCACCCGCCTTGCTTGCAGGTTCACTTCGCTCTACTTCCGTGCTAGCGTAGCATTTAAAAATTGAACGCTATTACGAGGCGTCCTCTTTTATTCCGGAGAAGGCACCGCTTGAGCGTTCTACATAAGGGTGACTCAAACAGCACATCGCTCCACCCTGCGCTTTGCGACCAACTGCTGACGCCACCTGAAGCCCAAGAAGGGGGGGGGGGGGGGGGGCGGTTTAGCTCCCAGCTTCGCTTTGCACTGCGGCCTTGCGGTTCACCGCTGCGTTGGAATCAATTGCACGCATTTCGGCCTGAAGACAGTCGGGTGTACTCTGTCGTACGCAGAAACGGCAAAAAGAAAGGCTCGTACGATTCCCACTTTCGCAGCAAATGCCTCGAAATGGAGTTCCGGATTGAAGGGAGGTTATCTGCCGAAAAAAAAAAACTAAGAACGGTTGCCGCAGTGTTACGCGAGAATCCGCGAAATCTGAGGAGGCATTTTCATTTCGCGATACATTGAGGTGAAGAGTTTCAAAGCGACATGCATGTATGCCTAGGTATAGTATTCGCTTTTTAGTTTGGCACACATACTCGTTACTATACTAGTGCCCATTGCTAGTCCTCCTTTACAAGCGCGCGTCGACATCTCCGCGGTCCCGCTGCTCGGGCGGCGCATTTCCATCGTAACCACTTCTGGTTGCGCATTCCCACGCTCCTGTCATTACCTACTCCTTTTACGGTAGCCGCCGCTAGGATGGTTCCTGTGGCAGCCACCCGTTGGTGGCGGAATACACTGTCACCATACCCCCCTTTTTTACCACCCGAAAACATTCTCATACGTCCTCGCCATACCCTCCTCCTTCCACGGCAACAACCCTACAGGCGGTTCCCGTGGCATTACCCTTCAATTACGCATTACCAAGCTCTCCATATCTTTCTTCTTCCATTGTGAGCCTCCTCCTCTCCTTTGACGGTAGCCACCCTCTTGTTTCCGCAGCCAGAAACCTCCGATTAAGAATTCCAACGCTCTCGCCATATCCTCCTTATTCCACGGTGACCGTCCTCCTCCTACTTGAAAAGTAGCTACCCTCCGAGTTGTTTCCGTGGCAACCACCTTTAAATGGCGCATTTCTACACTTTCGCCACACTCTCCTCCTTCTGCTCCTGGCACGGTAATCACCTTCCGCGGGCTGTTCCCACGGCAACCACCCCACGATTAGTCAATTTTACGCTCTAGGCATACCGTTCGCCTTCAACGGTAACCACCCTTCTAACTATTTCTCGATGGCAACCACCCGCCGCTTAAGAGCTACTTGTACTGCGCGAAACCCACGGAACGGGCGCTTAATACCTATCGCGATAAAATGTTGATGGTTGTCGCATGTCTGACTACAGAGAACAAAAGGCGTCTGAGGGCGCAGTCTACCGTGCCAAGTATCCGGGGCACTACCTTCTAGGGGAGACATCGTTTCTGCAAATGTTAAACAACTTCGTTTCTCCAGGTTCGGCGGCGGCATAATAATAATAATAATTGGTTTTGGGGGAAAGGAAATGGCGCAGTATCTGTCTCATATATCTTTGGACACCTGAACCGCGCCGTAAGGGAAGGGATAAAGGAGGGAGTGAGACACCGATGCCTAAACCGGATATGCTGAACCGAGTTTGAAACAGGCCTGATTACGTTCATAATAGTGAAGCCATCATTCTACAAATAGAGCAGTGTGCTGGTGCAAACATAGCGTCTGCGAGGCGGCTACTTGCCAAACACCGCATGTGCCCTTTTCATGTCAGTCTGCAGCAGCAAATCAGTTCGACATACTTTAAAAATAGGCTGAATTTTCGCAACTGTGACCTGAGTAAGACAGACATCCTCACTTATTGCAAAACAAGACTTGGACGGGTAGAGGGCACGTTTGACGGAAATCTGCGCCCATTACTGGGCCCATTACTGGGTCGCTGGTGTCGAGCACACTAACACCAGTACCGGCGGTCGGTACATGTTCTATGTAGCAATTTACAAGACCGAATGCTGGGCCTCTCATTGTACTAACAGTCACTGACCTTGAGATAGTACTACGAAGAAATTCTGGAAGCCGAAATTTAGACCACTTGGGGTTCTTTAACTTTCACTGGCATCCCATAGTACACGGGCCTCTAGAATTTTGCCTCCATCGAAATTCGACACCCAAAGCCGGGATAGAACCCGCATCTTCCAGGTCAGAGGTCGAACGCCATAACGACTGAGCCATCGCCACTGCCTATACCATATCCGGGTTCCACGATTTCACAACTGCAGTAATCCACATACGTCACGCCGACGGAAGCTCACATTCAGTGTCGGAACCTGAAGACCTCGAAGGGAGCCTCATGAAAAGCATTACACGGGTCCATACACTGAAAGATTCAATTATTGACCTCGCTCCAACTCCACTCTATTTCCGCCTCCAGCGCATAGTGGCCACACCCTCTGTGCGATACCAACGACGACTGGAATGTGTGCATAATTAGCTCTTGCCGTGAGCCCAACAGCGAACAGCAGACCATCGGTCCCGAATTCGCGATTTAATGCCAGCAGGAATGCGTCCCATCCCCAGGAATCTGGCCCATGCGCCTCGAAAAACCGGTCGCGCCATCTCGCGACAGCCGGCGGCGCGACGGCGCGTAACTCAATGGCGATGAAAAATAAAAATTAATACCTAGTCGCGCGTAAAAGTTAGAGATTAGCTCTATCGCCTATATGTTAAATGCTTCCTAAAGTTTCTTTTAATAGAGTTTCATCAATGTAGCTTACATATTGCGCTTACCATGCGCAATGAGCTACGATAGCATGGAGCCTATAGCGAGGTCTCGAAAAATACCCCACTTTACTTCACTTTATCGCTCATGAAAGCCCTAATTTAAAATATATAGACAAGCTCTCGGAGTTCCAGGTAGCGTAAAGTCCTATATTTAAAGAAGTATAAAGTATTTTACATTTGATTGGAGCAAGAGCGCTGTTTTTCTTTTCATTATGAATCCCACGCACCGGCAAGAAACGCGTGGCGCCCTCTCTCGGTGTGTTGGCAAGGCGCACGTCCCTGCTACAGTGGCCCTGCTAGAGTGTCCCTGCTAGAGTGGCCCTGTTTTGGTAGGTTCCTCTGGGAGGTTGAGCCGCGCCGTACGAATGCGCACTTTTACCAAAAGTTCCCCCATCAGTGTAAGGCTACGACCATGGGCTGCTACATAAAGTCCTACAAGAAAGCGCGTGCCTAATGTAAAGTGTATAGAGGAAATTATAAAGAGACTCTTTTGCTTGACAGGTACATTTTTTAAGCGCATACAGTGGCCCACGACACGGGCATAGGTGATAGTGAAATTGCCTGCGCATTAGCAGTGCAAAGCAATGAGACTTCCAAGTACTTTCATTCAAGCAGTGAAATGCCTAATTCCCGGACGCTCATACTTAGAGCTCACTCATCGATACTTATATATGGTTCTTGCACTGTGCATTGAAAAATTTAAATCGTGTATTAATGACTACATTTTAACACTCCAGTTATTAGCCTCAACAGCAGACAGCTCTCCGAAAGTTTTGTCGATGTGGTGAAAGTGCAGCACGGACGCGTTTAAGTCACTGAGTGCTGCACTATAAGAGGCAGCAAACCTGGTGTTGCATTTTATGGCAGTAGGTGATTTGTGCAATGTAAAAATTAGTGTCTGGTAGTTCACAACATTTTTTTTCTAGGTTGGTACAGTTCCTCTCACGATTCGATTTTTCACTGTCGATAAGGGCTTTACCATTGCTGTAATTGATGCTTTTTCGGCAATTATGTCAACGGTGTACGTAAACTATGAACCGCTAATGAAGACTTCATAGAATAGCATGCTGGGAACTTTTCTGAATAATGAGCCATCAGTACGGCAAGCTAGTAACTACGCCGTTACCCAGAGCAGCAATCAAGAATCAAACCCGCGTTAAACATTATGGTTTAAATTTGCTGAGAAATGAACAGAAGTTATTGTCCGATAACACGACGTTTCAAAGCTTAGTGCTTATCTCCAGCGCGGCGGCTGGGCGCTCCATCCAGCCCACTTGTGCAACGTGCCGCTCGCACGAGCGATTAGCGACAGGACGCTACGTGCGCGCGGCTCTGAATATGCATAGAATTTACCGTGTTGCGAATATGTGCAACCGCACTTATAAGCACTGTCGCAAGAGTGGCGCGAACATAGTTTTTTTTTTTTTGCATATGGAGTGCAAACCTACCCCCGTTTTTTATTACTTTTTTTTCTGTCACTCTTCTATGTACTTCTCGCTATCCTCTCTATTTGCCTTTATTTCCGCCGGTTGCAGTTCCGGTGCTTGAGAGATTAGATAGCAATCGTCGGGCCGGCAACATTTTTAGTTTCCTTTTTGTATTTTCGTCAGTTGTGTTGCCTCTGAAGCGATTAGTAAACTACTACTTCTTCAAGGTGTGGCTCCGGGTAGTTGCCGGGGTTTATAAGCACACAAACCGCGGGAGTAAGAAGAGGGAGCCGTTTCCAGGGAACAATTAACACTATCCGGGGACTTTTAACTGTGCCATAACTTGTTTCCACAGCCTACGACACCAAGCACTCGAAGAAAGGTATATATTGCATCATGACCACGCCTTAGGCATTATCTTTAGGATGACTACCTTTGAAGGGGCAGAGGAGGCGTCCGATAATGGTGGGCGGCTTGTGTGTAGTTTGCATCCCCTCCTTTCAGAGAATTCTGGCCAAGGTTTCGCTGACACCTTCTACGTATGAGTTGCATACGCGATTTTGCCACCGACGTGACCTTAGCATATAAGCACATACAGTTGTTTTCGTTGCATTCTTTTCGGTTTTGGATGATGCATCGAGTGAAGAACCTTGGGCATCCATTTCTTAGGAATGTTTTATTTTGCTGATTATGAGTTTTAATAGTGCAATGGCAACCTCGCGCCAAGCGCAATGGGAAGAAGTGTTTTCTTCAACACAAGGTTAGCTAAAAGACCATTTTCCGAGCGCTTCAGCTTGTGGAGAACCTGTTTCCCCCCTCCGTTTCGATACGGCCCATCTTCATCGTCGGCCGTCGGGACGAACAGCCCCCGGCTGGGCGAGGAGGGAAGTCTCCCTCATGGGGGAAAGGGAACGGCGACGTGAGCGCCACCTCGTAGGTTACGCGGAATTCTGCGGAACCGGAGAGAGGCTCTTCGGGATCCGGCCAGCGTTGTGAGCGGTTGGAGCCGCACGCTCCCGTCACCTTCCGCGGCAGGCGCACGGGGATCCGTTGTGCCTTGCCGCTGGACTTCTGGTTCCAGGCAGCGAAGCGAGCGCAGCAAACGCGCGCTCTGACCGCCTTCCCCAGCAAATGCTAGGGAAAGGCTTTGCCCCAAGAATGCGGCGCGCACGGGAAAACCCGGCCGCCATTATCGGCGCATACAAACGTTCGCCGCCGATACCTCCGAAGTCGCGCCCCTGCCCCAGCCGGTAAGTCGGAAGTCCTTCTTATGTAGCCTTCTATTTCCGAGGAATGCCTCGTTGATGTTTTGTAGCTAGCTGGCCCACTCTGTGTATTAATTGCAAGTGTAATAAATAGCATATGAGTGTTAACGCTGTGTCGTCCCTTCCCTTTGTCCCTCGAGCACGAACCCCATCCGCGGTTAGCGAGCGGGAACGCTGCATCCGCGGAGTGGGAGTGCGGGCGGGGCGAAAGGCTTTGTTTCCCCCGTATTTCCACAAGCTCAATGAAACCAAGCGCCAGGCTTCGAGAGAACTTGTGCCCATTGGATACCAGTGGGTAAACGGCGGCACTGGGGAACGAATCACACACCGTCGTCGAGCCGCATGCTTAAGGCGATATGCCATTGCTGTTGTCGCTTGTTTTTAAAATAAATAAGCAAGAATTGGGAATCGTCTTAACCAAAACTTCCTTGAATTTCCCTCTACCCTTCGGTCAAAAGTTTTGGCAGTGTTCCTCCCACAAAGACTACGAGAACAAGACGCACGGCTCGCAGCATCAAACGGTGAAGAATTGGGGGAGGCGGTAACGCGAAGGGTCAAGGATGTGAGTAGGTGCTTAGGTAGGGCGAAATTCTTTTTAAAAAAGATACACGGGCACCCGGTTGCAAATGGTAAAAGGGAGGAAGAAAAGGACATTGGGGAGGGGTCTCCTGCTGTGGCTTTGCCTGCCTTTCTTTTTTTCCT
This sequence comes from Amblyomma americanum, assembly GCA_030143305.2. NCBI lineage: Eukaryota > Metazoa > Arthropoda > Arachnida > Ixodida > Ixodidae > Amblyomma > Amblyomma americanum. The sequence continues at coordinate 7,641 of JARKHS020008472.1, forward strand.
CCTTTTATTTTTCCTCGGATCGTGGAGCGCAGCTCCGTGGTTGCTTATTGAATGTGCTGTGTTTCTGCCCTTACGGTATGAAGCATGACGTAGTCGTAGTCGGCGCCTCTATGAAAACAGCCCGGAACGGTCATTGATGCACTTTTGTCTCCAGGCTGTCATAAAAAAAACACAACCGCTTATGTGCTAGTCCTGGCAAAGGGTCTCTCCAGACGCTGACAAAAATCTGCCAGAAAGGACATCTGAGTTTCTGCTGAAGATCAGTTACATTATTTAATGCCTCCCACCAACCTAAGGAACTCCACCAGCATTGTTAAAAGCACAGCGCATGGCACCGGTAAAGAGTGGCACAAAAACAAATGTCGGATGATTTAGCGTGGTTTCGCCAAATGCAATTAGGAGTGCTAGCACTTCGGTTTTCAGTGCTGTTTCGGTGTTCGGTTCCGTTGCGCGCGGATGCAGTTGATGAAGACGATGATATCCAAAACACCGCGCAAGAGACTGGTATCTGATAATCTCGCAAAGGCTTCCCTCAGCGGCCCCGTGTTGCCAATCATCCCGGCTACAGCCTACATTACAGCATCTAGATTTCGGCGACGTGCGTTTTTAAGCACGCAAGACACATCACTTTTAACATCGGCGGATTATGAGCACCTTAAATATTATTGGAACAGGAAAATTTGTTGCTCTCGGCAGCTTGAAGTATCACTGACGAGGCTACGCTGCCGCATCCCCACTCTAAATTTCTATTTACACAAGTCGGGTTTGGCGCTCTCTCCCCTTTGTGCATTTTGCCGTGAGCCAGAATCTATTGAACATTTTTGGCTGTATTGTCGGCGATTCAACTCACTGAGAAAAAGGTTGCTGGAGGAGCCCTTGCAGCATCTTGGCCTTAGTTTGAGCAGCCCGCTCTTGCTATCATTTGGCGCCACCATATTTGGGTTCAGCCACAGATCTGTTTGCACCTCTGTTCAAAATTTCCTGATAGAATCTCACCGACTGCCTTGCTAAGTGTTTCAACCTTTTCTTTTCTATCAATTATTACATTTTGACTAAATCAATAATATTTAATCACTCTCTTTATTATTATTCTTAAAATTTTAAAATCAGAACACTCATTCCTTTTCTGTTCATGACGAAAAATTCACCGGTGTTATGCTCCCACGTGCTTTTCCTTTTTGTTAACTGCGTTCAGGTGAATAGCCACCCGATTCTTGGCCGATCCCCCAGTGTGGGTATGTGCCATCTTTTGATAGGATAACAACAACAACAACATTTGAGGAAGCAGAAATTTCGGCTGCGGCGATGTTGCAGTTGTCTAATGCAGTAACCAGCAAACTGATGTGTTCTCGGCGCCCCGGGTTCGAAACTCACTCGCGGCCGTAAAACGTTTCCGACTATTTTATTTCAGGTCAAGTAAATTTCAGACATACAAACAGACCACTTCGAAATCCAAAATTGAAGCCTCATTGCCACAATAAAAAATTTGACCCCGTTAGCCCGCTTTTGTTCTACTAGCGTGTGGAGGCAGCGGTTGGTATCAATGCGGCCGCTCGATGGAACCGCATCATCGAGTGGCCGTGGTTCCCGTCTGCTCACTCACTGTAAAAGACGGCACGCTGAAAGGCTTTTCCTTAGAGCCTTTACTTCGTTCCTTGTCATGCAACGTGAGTGCACTGTGTTGTTATGGCCTGCGTACAGTACAAAATAAAGCCGACCATTGTGAATGGGCGACACCCTTCTGCGGCCACGTAGTTGGTGACAGCATAAAAAAGCACGTGTTTTCGGTTTGTGTGGCAAGAAATGACTCGAATGGAGCAAATTGTCCATTTCACCAGAGATCACTTGGCGACGAAAGGGGTCGAGCACGGTGCATCGACACTATATCAAACTATCGACACTATATCAACGCCACTATATCAAACACAAAAGAACACCGCTAAGGAGAGCACAAAAATCAGGAGACTCGGTTAAAAAACTAAACATTTTGACACATTTGCCTGTCTGGTCGGTTTGAAGACGTATAATACACTGCACATCTCAGTCTCATCTGCACAAGAAGCAGAGAACTTGACAGAAAAAGAGAACAACGCACGATGTTCAAAGAACTCATCATGAAAGGCTACCCAAAAAACTGCATTCAAAAAACCATTCGACCTCAAAAACACGACAACATGCGCCAAGAAATCAAAACACAAATACCAACGCCACCACCAAAATACGTCACTCTACCTGATGTCGGAGGTGTCAGTGAAACCATCGCCCTATTCCCGAAAAAAGGGTGTCTCCAGGTTGCGCACAAGCCCGCAAACACTGTTTCGCATTGCCTACCTGTTCATAAAGACCGGCCGCGGAGAGAAGGAGCCCAAGGCACTGTCTAAAAAATTCCTTGTGCCGACTACGACGCGAGCTACATCGGCGAAACCAAAAACGTCAAAGAAATAATTTGGCAACCTAAAAACGACGTCCGCAACTTCGCAAGAGATCGCAGTCCTGTAGCCGAACATTCCGAGGACTCAGACCCCAGAATTAACTTCGAAGAAACCAGCATCCTAGTAACCGAAACAAATTACCACAAAAGGATCCTTCTGGAATCCTGGCACATCCAAACCACCCCGAACAACATCAGCCGCACAAAAGGAAAGCTGCTCCTAGCAACACCCTCTCAATGCTAAGGCCTCTCCACCGGCCGCGTGACGTCACGCCAAGGGACCGTGCAGGCCCCGCGCTCCGCGATTTCAGCGCGCCGCGCCCGTCTGCACTATTCGGGTACTGCCGTACGTAGCTGCCTTATAAGTGATTCCTTCATTTTCATTTTTGTCGTTGCTGCAGAAAAGAAATTCGCTAGTTTGTGCGCGCCTTAGGCTATCATTTTATCTGCTTTATATATTTTTTTTATTGCAGAACACCTTATTGTCAAGAAAGTTCGAGCTGCTAATACAGTTTTTTATAATAAACAATTTAGCATACGGCCGCCAATTTCGCATTATTGGTCATTATAATAAAAAATTGATTAGTTAATTTCAATTAATCATCTAATTATTAGGTTCTATCACGTACATGATGTCTGCCGTGCGGTAAAATCCATCCGCACAGACCGCACATGCGTATATCTAGTTGTTAAAGTAGAAGTTCGTGAACATTGAAAAAAAAAACACCGTCTACTGCGCATTGTGTTAGTTTTATTCTGTATTGTGTTTTGCTTAAAGCTTTCACACACAGCAATAATGACACTCACAATAATGTTGCGCTGTTGAGTATTTGTACAGCTAATCTGACCCTTACAATAAAAAACGACGAGACACCAGCAATGAAGTGTGCGCAAAGCATTTTTATTGCTTGGGAATAAAACTTACTTCTTCTTAAGCGTTGCTGCTTTCCGGGCTGCGGCCTTCTGCTGCGCATTGTCTTGTATGGCATCATTTCTTAGTTTGCAAAAGTTGTTTAGAACAACGTTGGTTGCAACGCGTACTACCAAGCGCAGGAGAGTTTGTGCAGTGTGGCCATTTTCACATGTCTCAATGTCGTGTTCGTCCAGGAGGGAAATCGTCTGTGAAATCACGACACCACGTTGATTTCTACAGGAGAGAAAATCTTCCGCGGTTGCTCCAAAAGACAACTTCTCTGCAACTAGTTTAGTCATCAGTACCATGTGAACTGTGCATGGCTGGGGAAACTTCAGCCCTCCTCTCGACAGGTTAGCTATCATGGCAGTATTTTCCGCTTCGATCTCTCGATTTTCAATCACCAATGTGCTGAAGCAAGCAGAACATGAAAGCTTCTTTAAAGCAGCATGAGCAGCGTATCCTGCAATGTAGACAATAGCATCCATGTCAGAGTGGGCGTGTGTAATATCGTCGTCGCTGACAGCCACAGAAAAGTTGCATGGGACAAGATCCTCACTTACGTCTTCAAACTCTGTTTCCTCGCGTGGAAATGTCAAAAGTTTTTGAAGACGAAGCTTCTTCTCACATTCGTAGAGCTGACGCACGGAAATGTGGTACTGTGATCCTGCCAGCTGGCGGTAACGGCCGAACCGGTCTTCTAGCGCATCCGTCTGAAATTTGCCCAGCAGTACGTACTTGAAGTGAAGTTCTTCTAAGCAGTAGCGCGAGAGTTCTACCAGAGAATAGCATGTCAGTCGCAAAGCACTGTGAGTCTCTTTCGTCAGCGAGCCACTGGTGATGTTTATTCTTGCCCAAGCGTCCAACCAGTCCACAACGCCGCTCAGGAAAGCTAACTGTGTGTCATCAACAGACCTTACAGGGTCTTGCATGCTGTCCCTTAGCCTCTGGCCTTTGCAAGGGGTCTTAACATTGACTATTTGCCACCATGTGAGGATAACGTCAATGAAAAGAGCAGTCGACTCAGCTTGAGGAATCTTGAACGCGGAACCATGTGTCCTGAGGGCATTTGAAACAAACTGATTAATGACGTCGAGAGCGAGCTTTACATTTTGCCGCTCCATTGAGGTTGGATTCACGGCTTTTGCGTTCAGTCTGTAAGCAGCCTTCACAAGCGACGTCTTCTCTGAAGAATAAAGCTGCCGCACAGCTGCGAAAGAAGCAGCTTTCATACGAGGAGGCCCTTCGGGCATTGCTCCACTCAAGTCCATTTCAGGGAAATAGAGGCATGTTCCAGGGTTTTTCTGGTTAATCCAATTGTTCCTAATGCACTTCAAGAGATGCACAGGATCGACCACGTAGAAAAGAGGGCGAGCGTTATCGGCTGGATGGGGATAGACAATGCTCACCTGAGGACTTGTAGCAAATAACGACATCATCTTGCGGTTCAGAGCATTGTTGTCCGTTATCACAGCGATAATTTTGAGCCCCATTTTCTCAACATTAATGATTATGTTCTTAGCATGCTCGTGCAAAATTTCTGCGCTCAGTTTGCTCACAGGTAATATGTGAATGACGTCCTTGTTTGCAGAAAGGAGTGATTGTACCATGAACACATGGGCTGTTGTTGCTGGTTCCGTTGAATGAACCGACGATCCTACTATTGTGCCCCCTTTGTAGTCGAAGTATGGTTTTATGTGGATCTCATCGATCATCAGGGTCACTGTCTTCTCGTGGTCTTTCATTGATTTGACTCGTTCTCGGATGTAGGAGAGACAGTGCGGTTGATTTTGCTCCACAAGAGGGTCAGCTTTGTAATTTGAGCAAACACGGCGCAGTGTGGAAGGATGGGGCAGAATGATTCTTGATGCAGCTCTTGTGAAGTGATATGCGTGAGGAGAAATTGAATTCAAAATACTGGCGAATACCAGCAGCTCTGCGCTATACACATGCTGTTTCGCGAGGAGAAGCTCTATCTGCTCAACCAGAAATTTCAGCAAAGAAGACTGTTCTTTCGTCGTATCACTGTCCTCAATGAGGTCTGCAAGCAGTGAACCGACAAACTGCAATACTTTAGTATGTTTCGACTCTTTCGTCACCTCAGGTATATTATGCAAGCCTATCTCGAGTTCTTCTAGCAGCAAGGACAGGCTGGAGGTGTCGCATACTTGAGCTGGCAGAATCCTGCCTGAAGGAAGCGACAGAAGCTTCACTCCATTCAAGAAAACAGAAAGTGACAGATCAGGGAGAACTACCAAGGCGCATTTCACATTAGGTGAAGGATCATTCTCGATGAGAAGGAACCTAACGCACTGCTCATCGACAGAAACGGTCCAGAATTTCGTGTTGCAGATTCCAGGCAACTTAGATTTGAACTCCTCGTAAGATGAAACTTTGTTTCTTTTCTGTTCAAGCTCATTAGACTGAAGTGACTTCCTCATAGCCTCCTGCAAAGCAGCGTTTTCCCTTCTTGCTTTTTTCGTCTCTGGCGATTCACTCCGTCCAGGCGTTGAGGACAAGTATTTTGGGCAGTTTGGAAAAACAGAAGGCGCAGCATCAATCTTCAACTGTAGCCTGTCACGCTTCACCTCTATTATTTTCCCTGTCAGTTCATCTTGGTGTGACAACGTCGTAATGAAGTCGCCTGCGTGGAAGTGCAGTTCACACACCTGCACGAGAAAATGAAGCAAGGCCATTCGCCATGACTCTCCATTGCCTAAAACACTAAGTAAAAAGAGTCTGAATAGTGAACAGCTTTTACATATTTACACAGCTTTTACACAAGCCTTATGCACATCCACAGAACTAAATGCTTCCTGGACAATTCATACATAAGTGTAAGAAGTGATATCATTGCCTACAAAGACAGCATGCCTTTCCGGGAGCGACAGCTCACAACTAAGATAATTACCAGCGCCTATTAAGCAATATTTCAGAGTCTTACCCTCGAATGCTCTGTAGGTGTGAAATCCTTCCGTGGAATGGCTCGCAACCAGGCTTTTCTTCGTACTTCGTCTCTTGGGAAGCAATAAACACGTACTTTGGGACCATTCTGGTAGTTCCCGCGGCACCCGGGAACACAGCACCGGCCCATGTTTCACGAAGTTGCACTCGCTACACGGCAGGCAATCAGTTTCCCATTCGTGCGCTAGCACAGGTACGCACGCCACACAAGAAACGGCCACACGAAACAGACACAGCCGTGCGAGGAGCGAACGGAAATGCACCCAACGCCAGGCTGAAAGACTCAAGCAGCAGCTAGACGCTCACTGCAAGACTGCGTTCGTGTCTGTGCTTGCCCGGGCAAGCGCGAGCACATCGAGGGAGACAACCGAGCGGAGCGGAGCCGCGCTTGGTGAGCAGCCTGACCGGACACTTGGCGTGACGTAGCGCGTGTGGAAAGGAGGGCCTGGAGAGGCCTGAAGAAAGTATTTAGAGGGTGTTGCTCCTAGTGTATGCCCAGGGACTTCAACATTGACAGCCTTCCCACAGTGCAGCAACGTGACTAACAGCCTTAACCCCCCTCCCCCTTCCTCCCCCTCCCCCACGCCTTTCGCATCACAGTTTTCGTTCCTTTGACCCCTTCCTCCCTCCGTACTTAGGGACGCTGGCTACTGCCCTCAGTCACCCCTGATGCAGGAGCGGAGTCGGCTTTGAAACGTTGGGTTTTGAAACGTTGGGCTTTGAAACCATTTGCGGAAAAGCGAGCGCCGCCTGTCGTGCAAACAGAGAAGCTCCGCCGGTACCTTTGGTTGGAAAGGGGCTCTCGAGAAAGCATGCGCAAGGCAGCGTTCAGCAGCTCACGTGCGCTTGTTTTGTTGTTTTAGTGTTGTTTATTGGCCGGAAACGTGTGTCAGCTAACGAAAGAGTATGATGGAAGAGGAGAACATCCCATTTCCGTTTTTAGAAACAGGGTGTAGCGAATTATTTTCGCATTGTAGCCTAAAAACGACACTGTGTGGCAATACCTGCACTCTGCTACCCCAACGGAGCGCCGAATGACCAAGTGAAAATGTGCGTGAATGTGCGGCTATGCGCGGGCGAGTGTGACAGCATAATGGGATGCACTTTCCTAATGCACACAGACGTTTACGTTTGCGCTTCCTTGATAGCGCCGGAGTTTCTGCTAACTTAACACAACACCTTTTGCCTCAGGGCACACTAAGTTGATTATAAAAGGACCCGTTGTACTATCTCAATCCCGGCTCGTGCTGATACGGCAGAGCGTTGCTTTGCGTGCTAACGGGCCGTGGGAGCGTTAGAATGCGCGGATATACGCGAGGCTGCGCTCGGCCGTGCTCCCGCTGTTCAGGAAGCACATTGTAGCATTAATGGTGAATGTTCATACTAGTATATATCATTCGGTTTTCCTGCGTCGGTGGCAAAACTCTTCTAGAACGACCGAGCAGTGTGTACTCGGCCGTAAGCGCGAAATAAAGCAGCAACACCCGTTTCGAAACGTGCTGGATGTGCGCATTACTGGCCCCATCAACGGGTTCGTCTTTTGCGCCTTGTATGTCGTCGCGGCCTTTATTACGTATAAGTCTCACAGTTGCAAACACGTGGTTAGCTTAGATAAATCGCGTTGCAGTTACATGTCAGTTACGTGGAAGTTACAGCTCACATGAGTCGTCGCACTACAGCGCAGGAATGCACGGCTGGCTCATGTTTTCCAACCAAAAACCAAACCGCCTAGAGAGGGCGCTGCCTGCGCCTTCACCACGCATGCGCAAAACTTCTCCGCAAATGGTCAATTAAGAAATTTTGGTTGTAGATGTGCAGTTTATCATGAGACTCGCTTACCACTGCAGAACGGCAGATATCTTATTCTTTATTGCCATTTATTTTAATATTGCTTTGAGTACGCATGGCGTCACTATTCTTTTATTCTTTCAGTCGTGATGTCACTGTGCTCGTATACCTCTCAGCGGGGAAACGTGAGCGCGTGCACTGAGAATGCGGACAACGCTTTTTCAAAGACACATGATCTCATCTGCCTCGCGTCACTGCAGCCTAAGGCAACCAAACACAAAGATCTTTCGACAGGGTACTGTCCACCGACGTGCAGCATTCATTTTCTCAGAAGTGGATGGACAACTTGTAGAATTGCCGACTTACAGGAAGGTTGTTTCCAACCAGCAACCCACGTTTGCAAACCGCATTTTCGCTTCCTGCTCTGCTGACTGAAGGGATTAGCATGAGGAGAGATGGTTTTCGGTTGGCGAACTGTAGAGGACGCTCGATATTCTGCAAGTGTGCTCCAAGGGCCGTTTTTTTTGGTGCACGCTCCCAAAGTCGGCGCTCTTAACATACGACAGAACCGGTCTACGCATGCCCACTGGAGGAGACGCCGCCGAACCTCGGCGAGGCGCCGATATCTGATCGTGCTAGACATCGGTGCCAGCTAACAACGGGCGCTCGAGCCCGTGTTGGAAGCTGGGTCCTTTTTAGGACAATAGGAGCAAAGCGGCGCTCTTGGTGACTTTTCTTCATGGCTTGAAGCTCTTCCAGGTTCTCAGAACTTTTCTTCGTGGTTTAAGTTGTCCTTTCAGCGCCCCCCAACCTATTTTCTTCACGGCTCGAAATTCTTTCTGTCCGCAGAAAGAAGCACCAGAGTACAATGAAGGTTTTTCCTCCTCCTCCATCTGCTGGAGAGGGGAGCCAGCCAGCACCAAGAACATGGACTGCCAAACATGCCTCTGACGCTGTTCTGGTCTGCTATGGGCCCTGTCACACTATCCCGACACGCCGCCGACGCCGACCCGACAAAGACACCAAAGATCAGTCAACCCGGTCGGCGGACCTTGTCTGTGGCAGACCAAGCTGTCACACTAGGCCGACAACGACACCAACGCGTCCGACGACCAGATGTCTTCGTAGTGTGACATGCTTTGACGCCCGCGACGCCGACAAAACCGGTCTGCCGACCGTGTCGTCGCGAGATCGGTCGCCGAGC
>JARKHS020008473.1:0-22401 GCA_030143305.2 Amblyomma americanum
AGATTACTGCACTCTAGCAACGAAGAAGCTACGTTCACTGAAAAATGAAAGATTTTATAAGCTAGAAAAGGCCAGATAATGAAACAGGTGTTGCCATCCCCAGCCAATTAAAAGCAGTGTGTCAACACAGCTTTTTGGGGCACTGATTCCCAGAGGCCAGGTTACACAGCCATTCATTTTAAAACAGTGATCACAGAGTCCTTTTGGTGTAATCACAAGTGTGAATGAAGTAGTGGGAAAAAGTTTTAAATGCAGTTTTGCCAGCAATAAATGCGTGTTTTGCTGCCCGACAAGTATTAACATACCCAGAAAAATCCACAAAGTATATTTTTGTCAAGAACAAAAATTGGATGTAGCTGTCTTCAGTGCCCCTTTTTAAAAAGGGATTGTTCACTTTAACAGCATACCACTCGTGAAAATGCAGGAAAGGGACTTGAGTGAAGAAAGCTGGCACAAAGTTTCAGACAAGCATGTCACAGCAGAACAACAAGAGAGCAAGACCAACAGCAGACAGGACGTGGGAGGAGGACGAGACAAGCAGCAAGCAGGGGCGATATATAGAGCTGCATCGATGACGGCAGGGTCACCCCTCCCGTCAGCTTGCAGTAAAATGGAGACAGACAAACAGAAAGAAAAGGCAAAAGCATGAAGGAGAGGGGGAGAGGCACAGCCCTCCCTCTGCCTCACACAGAAAGGAACTGCATACTCTCCCACCACTAGTGAGAGTCTGTTCCGTCTTTTTCAGTGCGAAGACAGGCGTGAGGTGGGGAGAAAGAGGGGCATGCAGGGGGGAGTTCTGCTAGCGTGCACAATTTTGTGTTTTCTTGTGCGCTGGCAACTAGTACGGCAGCTAAACGCGAGAACTGGACAAGTGCCAGGGGAGGAAATGCCGGCAGAACGTGTGGCCGGCAAACAACCAGCAAGCTGAGAGGAGCGACGTGCGCATGGAGAGATGCAAAAGAGCTGCAACGGCCAGTGGAGGGAGACAACGAAGAGAAGGGAACTGCACCTTGGTTGCAGCCTGCCCTGGTGTGGGCTTGCCACTGCCGTAGAGGTAGTACTTTGCATAGCTGCCCTGGGTGGCGAGGGGACAGGAGAGAAAGAAAGAGGGGAACACGTGGCACATGCCTCAGCTATGCCTCCAAGGTGAGACATTTTGCCGCAGTGTTGGCCTACTCTTTTTTTTCTTCTTTTTTTTACAAAGATTTCAACAGACGATATGTCTAAATCATACAGCCAAACAGCACATACAGCGATATTCCTAAACACAGCTAGCCATACCTGTACGCCAGAGAAGAGAGTGTGCTGTTATAGGAAACTTACTACAGCTGTAATGAATATGAACAAGTAATGGAGTCCACAGTTAATGTGACTGGTCTGGCCTAGTTAATGTGAGTTGACAGTCAGCCCTTTTTCACCATTAAAAAGCTCCCCAACATTGCTGAGCCTCTGTATATGGCCAGCCAAAACCGAGTTGAGGCAGACAGCAGCATTAAATCATGTGTGTTATTTAAGGTGGCATTGAAACCAAACGTTTTACTTCTTTCCTATGAAAGCATAAACATAACTCCACATATGAGTATACAGTGCACAAAAAACCTTATGTCCATTTTCTTTCATAGTAGGATACAACTTAAAAAAACAGCAGTTGTTAACACTGGGCCACGGTCCACGGCATACTGTATTACTCCGCTAGCCAGTCACAAAAGTAAACGAAATCATCATTTTAATGTTTGACTTTATTAAACAAGCCAGGTAAGAAAATTCTAGAGCTTATAACAGTTTTTCCGTGATTAGCTTAATGTTTAGGTGACAAGAGAAGTTGTAACAACGGCCTACGTTTTTGTCATGGAGGAATTCTATGCATGGTCCTAAATGTCGGCGGAGCTTTGCTGCAGACTTGAGTTGTATCCGACTATAGGCTTTACGCTCATTGCACAGTTTTCAATTAATACAAACTTTTAAAGTTATGTTACTGATATTGAAAGCTTTCATTGCAAACTCTTGTCACTAAAGATACTGACACTTCTTAAAAACAGGAGTTATATTAAAAGAGTGTAGACACCTCATTTTGGTGGCATGTTTTCTTCTTTGCAATGATGTGCATTACTATGCATGGATTATCATGTGGCATTCGCCTACAATTGCTAAATAATGTAAAATGGAATTTTTCTCTCACGCTGTTTATGTTTCAGTTTCAACAACCTTGTGACATCAAAGGCTCGTGAGGGATGAAAAAACCGTAATATAATCACTGCCTCTTCACTTTATTGTCATTCCAGCTCTTGAAGCAGGCTGTCTTTAGCATTGTAGTGAATTAAAGCAACAAAGCAGCGATTCCACTGCAGTTTTTTCATGGCTCGCGTGACCTATATGGACCTTTGATGTCACAGCCATTGTTCGGCTGTTGAAACCATAACAAAACAGCATGAGAGATATATTTGATATTAAATTATTTAGCGGTCGTTGGTGAATACCACGTGATAAGCCATCTAGACTAATACTACAAATAAGAACACACACTCAAATATTAGGTGCCTATACTCCTCTAAGGAAAGCGTCAAATGTACCTTGTTACATATTCAGTTTCTTACTCCATGCAAAATGGTTCAAGAAAGCCAATGAGAATAAGTGGGTCATACTAACTCAGCAAACTCATTCAGTAATAATTGCGATTAATCCCAAATGTTCTCATTTAAATATTAAAATTAAACTAAAATAAAACAGTTGATTGAAAACTACTTCAACATTGCAAACACATTATCTCATACAAAGAACTGCACACAAACAGGAAATATGTATGCAAAATATTATAAAACTTTCCATTTTGTTCAAAGAAGACAACAAAGAAGTCTAAAACTGCATGCAGTCAAGAAAGAACTTGTGCATCCAGAGATCACACTTATATCCTTTTAAACATGCATATCAACAATTTTTCAGTAAGTAAATTAATATAATGCACATACACACACACATACTCATCAAAAATGCTCCTAACAATAGCTGTGTTTTAGCTAAAAGCTTTGCTTTCAAGGAAAGAGCAGGGGCTAGTTGGTGCTTCTTAGTGGAGATATCGCACTAAGTAATACAGAAAACACATATACAGAACGGGAACAGATGAAGCGCATTGCTTTATAATTCAAACTTGCTATTGCTATTAAAATATAAAAGTATGAAGAAACCTCTATAAAGGTGGCTGCTACACGAAGTTTGGTAAAGCTTGCTATAATTCACAAAAAAAAATGAAAATCTAGTGACTGCTGGAAGCAAAATATTGGTTTGTGCTTTCAATGTAGTATTAAAAATCGCCTGAGACTTCCAGATTTCGAAATATGGAAGCAAATCTATAAATAATTTTCCAAACTGTAAAGCCAGCATCTTAAATTACACAGTGATGAATTTGTTAAACAGCCACAAGAATTAAAAAAAAAGTCTAATTTTTAAAAAACAACATAAGAGAGAATTCAACTTGAAATGCCAATTTTCTCATTCTTAAATGTTCTTATAGTTCATAAAATCTAATGATCGTTTTTCTTACTCAGTGACACATCTGTGGAAATAAAACTTGATATTATGAACTTTTCTGGTTTTTGGAAATTCTGTAAAAAACATGGCCTCAATGAAAAGTTTGGTTACCAACAGAAAACTTTTTATAATTTGCCTAATTAGAAGTAAGGTCCAAATCAGTGGCTGTGAAATACCTCTCCATTTTCACATATTTGGATAAGAACACCTCCAAAAAAGCTTCCTGCTAATGAAGCACTAAAAACACTGCAACCTATATGAGACAGCAACTTATTTTCCATTCTATGCCCAAGACAATCACTCAATCCATGCAAATTTGTCTCAAGAGCCACTAAGAAACTCAAGCACACAGGGTACTCATAATGAATGAAGCATCAGAGAAGGGGGACAGAAATTGGTATTTTCAGTTCCCTTCCTCTAGCAACATTTTGCTCACTGTGCACATGGTACAAGGTGATCGACAAAGCAAGAAGACGCATGCACCTCCCTTCTTAAGGTATGTTCTTGAAGAATTACAAGAGTGGGTGCCCGATTATACCTGCTGCAACTGTGGATATCGCAGCCGTGGATCTTCCCACGTAGTCGTGTGCTCTCTGTGGTTTATGAAGTAGCTAAGACCGAAAAGAAACCAGACGGAAAATCAGTGTCAGTCATGTTACATAGTACAAGTAAGCACAGCTTAGTTCGCAAAAAAATATTTCTCTCTCTTGATCGCCCTACAAAGGCTTAGCGTAGTTTATTTCAAATCGAATTAAACAAGATGGTCGAGTACTATTATCTCTCTCAACAAATGCATACGTGAAGACTGCATGTGACAATTTTACATTCAGGCAGAATCTGGCGACTAAACAGCCCGACACGGCCGCGCGTAAACGTAACCTCTGATCAAGCCTGCCGAAGCGCACACTAATCGACAGCTGACAACGCACGCTCTGCGCAACCTTTATACCTAGAACTGGCGGGCCGAAAGGACTCAGCACTGTTTCGTTTCGAAGCCACCGGTGCTAATGGCGACCGTGTGGTTCAAACAGGGCTACGTTGATAAACAAAGGGTCTGAGTGGAAGCGTCGCCAGATCATAGCACTCTGGTTACGCTTGAAAGCAGACCACGGCACGCATCGGATCGATAGCGCCGTAAGACTGCCGACCTATGTAGCGCGCGTCTAGGCCTAAAACAACGCGAATGAACCAGATCGACTAGTGAACCGACTTGGTTGTGGCGACAGACCCGTAACCGACACACTTAACGGATTGCCCACTCACTTGCGGCCCGTTCTTGGGTCGAAACGGCATTCCCAGCCGGACGGCAGGGTCTCCGCCGGCTCCGGGTGAACGGCAGCCATTTCCGCGTGGGTTGCTTTCGTTTTGCGCTTGTTGCTGTTTCCGTCCGCAGCTTGCCCCGCGCGCTTTGCGCCCCTGCGTTTCACTCTCTTTTCCCCTGGCGCCGTCTGGCGGGACGCTGAGGCATCTTCTGGAGCAGAATCTTGGCGTTCAGTGGAAAAGCACACTTACAGGCAGCTTTGTGAAAGAATAAATTTTAGCAAGCTTCCACTAGTGAATACTGCCGAAAGCCTGTCAAAAATTCATGTTCTGAAGATCGCAGAGAGTGATAGCTTTTACTGGAAGAGAGCGCTGCTTGATAACAATATAGGAAGCAGAAGCGTGCACAGTTTCATATTACGCGCGAAGTTTAACCGGCCACTAATAAATAATAAATAAACAAGTACGAGTGCTCGAGGTATCGTGATAATTCTATTAAACTGTTACGCGCGTAATATACGTGAACGTATGAGCACAGAAACGTATTAGCGTCTTGGAAGAGGCAAAGCTGCACACGACAAATAGCTCTGCCCTCATATATAGCATACAGTGGCCCAGCTTGCTCCGTATTCAAATCTCGCAAGATTAGTTTGCAGACACCGCAAGATTAGTTTGCAGACCCCTTTCTGATTAAGAAGTCACAAGAAGTTGCCGATTTTGTGCAGACCAACGATCGGATGGATTTAGCCTTTTCCATTGATATACAAGACTTGTTTTATTCTGTTCCACATGCTGAGCTGTTAGCTTCGGTCAGAGAAAGCATTGAAGGCTCGGGAGCTGTGGCCTTCCAGAACTCAGCTGGAATTTCGGTAGATAATTTTTTAAGATTACTAGAATACTACTTGCAGGTAACTTTTATCTCTCATGACAACCAGTTTTTTCTGCAGCGTAAAGGTATCTGTATAGGCTCGTGTGTAGCTCCGATTTTATGTGACATATTTTTATCTTCAATTGACCGCCTTCTTGCACAGACTTTTCAAGGGGGGCCAGTTTTTAAAGTTTTTAGATATGTTGATGACTTTTTAATTATTTTAAGACCAGGGAACTCTACATCCCTTGACCATATTGTTTCATTGGTTTTAAATACTTTTAATCGACTTGGGAAAGGTTTAGTTTTTACCCATGAACTACCTGAAAGTCAGGCGTTGCGTTTTTTAGACCTCAAGCTTATGTTCTGCCGAGACCATATTTGCTGGATGTACTCCCCCCGAGCCAACAAAGAGCTCCTCAGCTACGACTCGGCTCATTCCAAGGTGGTTAAACGAGGTATTGCGTCGCTTTGCCTGGAGTCTGCGCTTCAAAAATCTTGCCCTCATAAAATGCAACAGAGTGTCAATGATCAGGTTGAGCGACTTCTATCTGCAGGCTTCCCTGGCCCGGTCATTTCAGCTGTTGCTGAAACCCTCCTGCAGAAGCACAAAGGCGCCCAAAAAAGGTCTGAGCCCCCTTCTTCGACGCCGGTGGTGGTCCCTTACGTACACCAACTCACGCACAACCTAAAAAAAGTGGCTGGCAGGCACCGTGTGCCTTTGGTGTTCTCAGCACCCAATAAGCTATCTAAGCTATGCCCCCGCATCATGGGTTGTGCCGGCAGGGGCTGCAACAAAAAACATGGGATCGCCTACACCAAATGTGCAATAGGAGTGGTGTACTGCATTCCCCTCTCATGTGGGGCTTCATACGTTGGCCAAACTGGCCGCTGTATTAATGACCGGCTACGGGAGCATGCCAAAAACATAGAAAACAAAGACACTAGTGCTAATATCGTGCGTCACATTGCTTCGTGCACGTGTAGGGCAAGGTTGGAGAAAACAACGGTTCTAGGCAAGAGCGGCAATGATAAGGCTAGGCTCGTTCTAGAGGCTTATTATATCCGAAAGCTGTCCGATCGTTGTGTCAGTGACACGTCAGTACACGTTTATTTATCGGAATGTGCCTTTTTAGATTCTTTTTTTGATTAACTTGTGCGCATGTCTGATGTGCGGTTTGTGTGATTGTGCGGTTTGTGTGCCTTTTCCACGCGCATGCTCGACAATTCTGTTCCTATATAACTTCTGTACCTCAGCATGAATAAACAGTTGGTAGTAGCGCTCGTGAACCTGTTTTTTGTGTTCCCTTACTCTGTCCGTCGTCCGGTTTTTTGCGCTTCCAAGTTTACAACTGAAATCTACGCGGACCGTGTTTTGTTTTTTTCGCAAGCAGACCTGCACCACTTATATACAATTAAACAGCAGTAGACAAACCTATCCCTGTTTCCTACTATGAAAATTAATAGAAAGAGGAGATGCAGAGAGCGGGGACGGCACATTGAAAAAGCGAAGAAAACGGCGAAATTAGCTTGCTTTGCCGTATGATGACACTGTCACTGTGCCTTTCTAAGTGACCATTTGCTTCTGGTTCTTCAGGCTCTCTACATATACATGTCGGCGGATTATTTTGTGCGTTTCTTCAAGCACGTGCGTAAATGGATACGGTGCATGACAATGCGCACAGTCAGTACAGCGGAAAAGCGCTTTGGTCATTATGAAACAGTTCATATTAGTCTATTAAAACATAATTTTTCAATTGAGAACAGTACGTCCCATGGACGTCTATAAAAAAACTAAAGTGATCTAATATATCTGAAGCTACATACCGGACGTGTATAAGAGAGATTTTTAGCCGATAATAAAACCTCTTTTGCTGGCGTCTAGACAACATTTCATTTAGACCTTTTATGTACAGTGCGTCTATGTACTGTGCTACTGTGCCCATATACAAGAACACCTATCACTTTCTAGTTTATTTTTTGTGTTCAGGCAGGAATCAGGCTTTCAAGCTTCAGAATGTCACATTTAAGCTTGATTGATTCGACTGCACAAAGAATAATAAGTATAGACGCATATATACCTTTGATAAGCTTGTTGATCAGCAGTTCTATCCCTGGAGGACGCCATTTTTGGCGCGGTATATAAGGATGATCGAATTGGTTTCTTCGTAGAATGAATTGGGTGTAGGGTTTTGTATTGCTTGATGCTTCGTGATAAGTATATAACAGGTATCTTACTGGTACTCACCAATGGGGCATAAACGTGGAGGTTAACGAAAAGGGTTAAACTTAAGTTAAGGACAGCGCAGCGAGCTATATATGGAAAGAAAAGTGATAAGTGCAACGTTAAGAGACAGGAAGAGGGCGGAGTGGGTCAGGAATCGAACAGGGTTAATGACATCCTAGTCGAAATAACGGGGAAGAAAGGCAGGCATTAATGCCCGATGGTTGTTACGGATAACGGAATGGATTCCAAGAGAAGGCAAGCGAGCAGGGGGAAGCAGAATGTTAGGTGGGCGGACGAGATTAAGAGGTTTGCGGGGATTAGGTGGCCGCGGCTCGCACAAGACGAGGTGAACTGAAAATGGGCTAATTACTGGGCTAAAGAACGCGGACCACAGAAACAGAAGTCCTGGTCAATTCTGCTCCTGTTGTCCGTTTTTTTTTTTAAAGCGTAGTTACCCCATTTCCAAGATGAACCACCTAGCTTAACTGGAAAGATATGGGAGAGGCCTTTGTCCTGCAGTGGGCGTAGTCAGGCTGATGATGGTAAGTAATGAGTCGCAGCCGGGGAGTCTACAGCGACATTAGAAAAACGTCACGGGTGTCCCAGCTAAAAGTAACCAAGATTTTTGAAAAGATGGAGTGTCCGATGCGAGTGAACCCATTTGAGTGCTTTTGAGAACTTCATGGCCTAGTCAGCAGCATTTTTTTTTCCGTTCTGGAAACTTAATTATATGATAAAGACTAATTATCCAACTTTTTAAATATTGATGTCACGAATAAAGTGTCAGTGCGGAAATTGAAAGTCGCCTTGAAATGTTTGAATGTGCCGTAGGATGGAATGTTTGAAGGTACCTTTACGTAACTTTTCTTACCGGCCCTAAAAAAAAAGTCCACAAAATACAAACGCTACCACGTGGTGCTACTTGAGCGTCCCAAGACGCGTCTATTGGAACAAAATCCGCTTATCTCCGGAGCGCTATCCCCACTGGGACTTTGCGTGTACACTGGCTAAGAGATGTGCTGCAGCAGCTATTTCTCAAGACGATCGATAACTGCTAAAATAATACTTAATTCCTGAAGGCAATATTTAAAAATAGAACTAATTATTCATAATTCATTAATTAACATTGGAGGAAGAAAAAATGCTGAAGTCTAAGCCACGCGACTCTCAACAGCACTCACTTGGTTTCACTCGGCAAGAATATTCTGTCTATTTTAAAACCTTTGTGACCTTTAGTTGGGACCCCGGTATATACTACCATATGCCAATAACACTTTCTTCTGTACTTTTCACGCGCCAAGGAGGACATACGACGTTCCAAGAAACGTATCGCTGCATCGAGGCACCCTACGCGCCGCGCTTGTCTTTTCAACATCAGCTAGTTTACAGGGCTACAAAGAGGATTTCCCGATTAAAACTGATCATGCAGCTAAACAGAATGGAGCGTCATACGCGAGTGAAACCAAGTGAGTGCTGTTGAGGGTCGTCGTTGTTGTTGTCGTTGCCGTCGTTGTCGTCGTCGTCATTGCTGTTGTTGTTGTTGTTGTTGGGTTTTATGGCACATAGGCAACTAAGGCCATCATGCGCCGAGCTCAAGGTATAAGAAAATTTCCTGCAGAGTTTTATAGAAATGTGAAAAATCATCGGTAAAGCAGTGTCTAAAAAGTTAGTACTACCTAGTGATGACAAAGGAAAAATATTTTAATAAATGGCTACTAATAAAAGCTTTCAAGCGGGTCGGGTAACCTCAGTAGCCATCGTTAGCTGGGCAAGGATCTCGAGGCTCCCAACCAAAAATATAAACCTCAGCCTTCTGAGGAGTGAGAAAGTGGCTGAGGTGTATCAAAAATGAAGCGAAGCAGTGGGTAAAAATTTTAGAGGTAGTCGAGAAAATCGGCCTCTCTAGGAAACTAAAAACACAAGACGTGTCAACAGTTGCATCTTCACCCAAGTGCAAAATTGGATGTAAATGAATCTGTTCATTATAAAACTCAGTAAAATACTTTTTCCATAGTTTTTCAAGTTTCGTGCATGAGTATAAAATGTGACTAGCTGTTATTTAATCTCCACATTTTTCACAAACAGGTTTGTCTTCTTTTGCCAATAGAAGGGTGTGTGAGGCGTGTGTGGCCTATACGGAGACGACATAAAATAACTTCAATGAAATGCTCCTGGCGCAAACATGACTTTCATTCACCTAAAACAGGCTTTAGCAAGTGTAGTTTGTTGTTTACTTCGTTCTTCCAAGCCGCCTACCATTTTTTTCTTAATTTACAGTGCACTAAGTTCATGCAATCCTTAAAGGGTGCATTTACTTTCTTTATCTGCTTGGCACCAGCTTGAGCAGCGCGCAAGTCTGCTCTCTTGTTGCCTTTAATTACAACATGGCTCGGTACCCAGCAGAGTTTTATGTTTTGTCCTTGAGGTATGGCTGTTGTTATGTTGTATATGACGTCACCAAGCAGCGGATTGATTGCATTTCTAGAATGAAGAGCTGTAAGTATGCTTAGCGAGTCTGTGTAAATAATGCTGTTTGTATAGGTTCTCTTTTAACACTTTTTTTTTCTACGGTCACGCAGGCTGCGCAACATTCGTCAGTGAAGATGTATGCCCACTGTGGAAGCCGCACTAATTTCCTCCCCTACGACTGCTCTTCCAACGTAAACATTTGTTTTCGAACCATCAATATAAAAGTCCGCGAAGCCCCCGTATTTTTCCTCGAGTGCAAGGAATTCCTGTATGATATGTTCTTGTGAAGTTTCTTTTCGCGGAATTGTGTAAGAGTGAGATCGCATATTGCAGGGAAATTGTACCATGAAAGTAGTGGACATCGTCTTTGTGCAACGCCAGGTAATGTGTCCAGTACGTCGATATCCTGGCACATATCTTCAAATCGCAAGAGAAGCGGCCTGGTAGCTTGCGGTTTGTTGTTGAATATTTTTCTGGAAGGACACTTTTTACAACTGCATAGAAAATGCGTTTTGGTAGAGAACTTATTTTAAGGGTATATGCACAAGTGAGAGCGGTTCTTCAAACTTCAAGAGGAGGTTCATTTGTTTCTACATAGAGGCTGACTATGGGGGATGTTCTGTATGCGCCGCACGAGAGGCGTAGGCCCGAGTTATGCTCTGGATCCAATTTATTTAAGGTATGACGGTCTTTCTGAACCGTACACAGTGCCTCCATAATCTAAAGATGACCGTACCAAAGAGCGATGAATGTGAAGGAGACATGCTCTATCAGACCCCCAATGCTTTCTTGAGAGCACTTTGAGTATGTTCAGAGATTGTGAGGCTTTCTTTTTCAGCGTGTTTATGTGTGGTAGGAATGTGAGTTTTAAAGCGAAAGCTTTACTACTCCCTTCCGTTTGTTCTGCGTGTGTTTCGTATCATGTGACTACCATGACGTCACTGCACTCCAGCTGCGCCGTGCTGCCGTCGTCGCCGCATTCGTGTTGCAGCGCTTGAGTCATAGCCTTGCAATCGCTACGGACTCTTCGGTTAGTATATAAAAAAGAAAACATAATAATAAATAATAAAACAAGAAAAGAAAATTGGGGTCCTGGTGGGAATCGAACTCGGGCCGCCTGCGTGCGTGAGACGTCACAAGATGACGCAATGTTGTTGTCGTTGAAAACTTTTATTGTCCAACAGAGAAAGACCACACCGCCTGGGCCGCTCTGTCTCACCCACCTTTACAGGGGAGAGGACTTAGGAGCGGCCCAGCCGCACGGGATGGTCGCATTCGATGCTGGCCGGGTTGGTTTCGCCGGCGGCCTCTTCTGCCAGTTGGACGGCGGTGATTTGGAGCTCAGGGTCCGAGCTCCGCAACAAGGTTTCCCAGGCTTCCCTACTGCTAATGTTTTGCGCCCTGCCTGGGGAGTAAGCGCACTCCCAAATTATATGGTCGAGGGTTCCTCTCGCCCCACACTTTTTACATTTATCGTCCTCGCAGTCCGATCGGATATGTTTGTTTAGTACTGGGTTTGGGTATACTCCAGTCTGCAGGCGTCTCCACGCCGTCGCCTGACTCCTATTTAACGCCGTGTTTGGTGGGGGAAAACACCTCCGGCATTGCTTGTAGTGTTCTGTAATCTCTTGATACGAGATTAATCGCCCTTCTCTATCATGTTCGGCCTGAGCCGACCCATCCTGTACAGCACGGAGGTAGAGATCTCGAGCTGCACTGTGGGCCGCCTCGTTACCGCTGACAGATTCGTGACGCAAAATTTAGATTGATGGCATCACACCTGAGCTGAGTCACAATCGCTGCCACGTGCAGACAGGAGAAATGATAGACATAGAAGCGCGGCGGCAAAACCGCGTCCGCCGAAGCGAGGGCGCTGGTTTGAGCAACAGATGTGGGTCATTCCACGCCAAACGCTCCAGACGGTGCGCTCGACAATCTCCAATTCGTCCAAAAAAATTCACGGAAACTTATCCTAGTGTGGGTAATCAAAGCCTGAAGTATTTTTGCCGAAAAAAAATTATTCTAGAGATGAGCGCAGTTTGAATATTTAGAAAAGGCGAGAAACCGGGCACTGCTCAATAATTAAAAAAAATGAAATTTTTAGAAAACACTTCACAATTTTTTTCATTGACATTTGCACAGATTCTGGCTTTAAATATAGTTCGGAGCTTGCAGTTTTATACGGCCTAAATATTTTTAAATATCGAAAGAAAATAAGAAAATGTTCCTTTTTCGTCGTTTTTTATTTTAAATATCACGTAACCTGCTTCGGAAATTCGGAAATGGCCTTTTTACTTTTTTAGATGTCTAGTACCTATAACCAATGTTATAGGTTCATATATGAAAAAAATAACCTATATGAACATAACTATGTACAACCTTTGTCCGTAAAGTTCCGAGACTGAGTCCATTAAGAAAATGCGTTTAACATTGAAATCTTTTGTGCAGCACCCCTTCAAAGTAGTCTCCCTTGCAGTCTATACACAGCTTCCAACGCTTCTTGAGGTCTTGGAAACAGTTGGAAAACGCTTGTTTTGGCAGGGCTGTCAGCTCCTTTGTCGTGGCGTCTTGAGTGGCCTCCACGCTCCCCATCCAGCGACCCTTTATTAGGGCTCTCTTCACACGAGGAAAGAGGAAAAAACCGCATGGGGAGAGGTCAGGCGAGTACGGCGGATGAGGAAGTACAGTAATGCTGTGCTTTGCGAGAAATTTTGTCATGCTGAGAGAAGTGTGCGTTATCGTGGAGAAGGCTCCATTGCCCGGATGCACATAAGTCAGGGCGACGGCGTCGCAGTGCATCACGCATGTGTTGGAGCTCGCGGATATAAAACTCCTGATTCACCGTCTGCCCTTGTGGGACGAAATCATGGTGTATGACACTTCTGGCGTCGAAAAAAATAATCAGCATCGTCATTGTTTTGGTCTTCTGTCGCCGCACCTTTCTCGACACCAGAGAGCTTGTGGACCGCGCCATTCGGCGCTCTGCCTCTTTGTTTGAGGATCGTATTCAAAACACCATGGTTCGTCTCCAGCAATGATGCTGTCGACGAATGCGGCATCCTTCTCTGCCTCGGAGTGTAAATCAGCGCTCACTGATTCCCGCGTGTCCTTCTGGTCCTGTGTGAGGGAGTGCGGCACAAGTCAGGCACTCAGCTTTCGTTTCCCCTTGTTCTCACGAAGAATTTGGTGGCATGTTGTCTTACTAATGTCGAGAGCATCTGACAGCACACGGACTGTAATGGTGCCGTCTTGCTGTAAGGTTTCTCTGATCCGAGCCACGTTGTTTTCATTCCGTGAAGTTGAAGGACGCCGCTGCCTTGCGTCGTCTTCCACCGACGTTCTCCCCGAAGCGAACCTCTTGTGCCACTCGAAAACTCGCGCCCGCGATAATGTCTCGTTGCCGTAAGCGTCACGAAGGAGCTCAAACGTCTGTGTGGCTGTCTTGCCAAGCTTCACAGAGAATTTTGTTTACACGCTGTTCGAGGTGGACGTCCATCTCTCCACATTCACTCACAGTAGAATGCGCAGACGACTAGTGACAGCGTATTTTCTACATTTAGTGCCATCTAGCGGCTGCTACAGCAGTTAACATAATTGTCTCAGGTTAGCCCGAAAAGATGGCGCTACACATACGCACCAACATTTGTTTTGGGGAACCATTTCTAGAGACGAAAATAAATCAGTCTCGAAACTTTACGGACAAATGTTGTATGAACAAATAACCCAAGAGGCATAATCTTGGGCCTTGGACAGTGTCTTGAGTACCGCCGGGTACGTGCGGCATCCTTGTGGGCACTCTCGGCATGCCCGGTGCCCACAAGGATGCCGCACGTATGCCCGGTGCCCGCAAGGAGCGAATTAGCCCGGTAGGGTAATTTGCGGCGGTGTTAAGGGCGGAAGTATTGCCTGGTAGGAGGCAGAGGTGGGCATTTGACCTCAAATTCCTCAACATCATCTCAACCTCGAATGAAATTTGGTGACCTCACTCAACCTCAACCACTTCACTTGAGGTTGAGGTCCTTTCAGCTACCTTCACCGCACTTTTTCAGATGCCACTAGCGACCTCACTCAACCTCACCCCAGTTCATATTGTGCTGTTGAGGTCTGGTGCTGAACCTCAAAAAAATAAAAACTGAAATTTGAATAGGTAATTAAAAATCTATCCGCCGAGAATCCTGTGAGTGAAACAAGCTAAAATGATGAGAGTATCTTGGTACTGACCAGTTATGATATTTAAGGGTGTATAATTAATAGATAGGTAGTGTACATAAACTGTCCAATGTGCATGCAAGAGGAAATACTAGAATTCTGGCATGAGATCTCGCAGGGTTTATTTATGACTTCTACGCGGAAGAACAGTCGCCTCCTGCGCTTGCTCGAGGTCTGTGTATGCACTTCGGCTGGTCGTGCAGCTGACCCACTGTTCTAACGGCTTGCGGACCGGGGTGTGGCGTCCGAGGCGGCCACTAGTATGTTGCCGGGTACTTTTCTAATTACGGTCGGTTCCGTGTAAATATTTTGCAAGCTTATAAGTTTTAATACTCGGCAACCTACATCGCTTATACCTGCTCGTATTGAACGCCGTCTCTTGTCCACACGCGAACCGACAATCGACGAATCCTGACTTTCTGCCCCATGGACTATAAATTAACCACCGAAGGGGGAGGAGGGGGTGATGCTGCACGATAGGCTGCTTAGATTTCCCTTTCAGCCATCTTCATGCTCCCTCGAGTACTGGTTATTAACCCGCGACAGAGACGAGTTGTATCCTTTTATATGTATCAGTAAGCGGCTTCGTTTTGTGTAATGGACTGTTATTAGTTTTTATGACTCTTGAGCACTTTTTTTTAAATCATGCATCTGAAAACAACTAGGCCACAGTGGTGCATAGGCTGCAATGCGCGTCTTTTACATCGGCTCGTCCGTCCAAGTACGCCTGAGCGAAACCTCTCTCCTCTCTAAAGCATCTGAAGCCTCTGCAAATACCTGAAGAAAAATGCACAGTGTGACAGATCCTCTGCAGAGCAGCTCTGCAGTCTAACTCATGCCATACGAGAGGACAGGAAAATAAAGAATGATGACGGACATATGCAAACAAAAATTGCAAACTAAAACGGGTCAACTGTAGGACAAAAACAGGAGAGGACAACTGCACACCTCAGAATTGCACTCCACAACTTCAGCTTGTAATCAATTCCATTCACTAATCTTTAGTGAGAAAAAGAAAAACAATGAACATATTTGTGCGACATCGACTTCATGAATTTTTCACCCATGATCAACCCATCTACATGCAAAATGTGAAGCCAGAAAATACATGTGGTTAATTTTGAAAGTATATGTGATACAGCATCTCGAGTATGATATTTTTTTTCAGCGCCTAAATAAGAGTTCCAAAAGCAAATACCATCATAGATCATAACTTCATTATACGTTTGCATTGTTTTCCCACTGGTCTAGTTAAGTAAAACGCTTAAACATCCCATATAGCATGATATTTCGTCGTTGTCGTGGTTCGGGATCTTGTACAGTCGTTCCTCATTAATACATTTTGTTATGGATACACCGAATTATATACTATTTTTGCATGAACCAGAAATTTTTAATCTGTTTGTACGCATCGTTTAGCAGGAAACTCGCTCTTTGGACAATGGAGAGTGCATTAAGCTACCAGAGCTAAGAATCCTGTAGCGGTGTCCATAATGCCTTCAAGCGTTTGAGCAAGCATCTCGACCAATGCACAGCAGCAACCTCGTCTTCGTGGCAGCACACGAGTAAGTTTTTTTTCTCTCTCTCTCTCGATTCCCCCCTTTCCCCTAGTTAGCCGGAGAATGATGTGATTTATGGCCGATGAACTTCCTCACCGTGGAGGCACCCGTCATGGACGGAGCATGATAGAGGCAGAAGAGTCATGGAGACATGGAACTTAAGTTTGCATACAACCGATATAAAAGGTTCAAAAACAAAAATGATAGCCGTCACGTGGTTGGACCAAACGAGCAATCCCCTCACCCAGTGCCCGTTCGCTGCTGTCTGCCCTGCAGCGGTTCCTCTAAAAGCAAAAAGGAGAGAATGAACTTGTCTGCGGCTAGGCAGAAAACTCAACCAGTGCCTTTGCACTCTATTACGTGCAGCGCTCGCCCAGACAATGCAAAAATTTCCTGAGCTGTTTTTCATAGGAGAGCCGTGTTTTAAAGCTAATGAGAGTCGAGTGCGAGATTTAAGGCTGGTTTGATCTCAGTTCAATTCCACAATATGATCCTGCGATAGGACGATGGTAGGACATTTGAGGAATTTTCATCCTCGAGTCGTCCAGCAAAGTACATTTAGCCATCGATCGATGCACTCAAAAGGAACTCGAATGTCCTGTTCGAGATGAGGACGTTTTAACCATTTGAGGACGCCCTTAGGACGTTCGGTATTGTCTGGGTGGGTGCAGCGCTCCGAATATCGCCATCTGTTCGAAAAGCGAGATAGCACGAGCCCCCAAGTCATTATTGTCAACAGCGCGGCAGGACTTCCTCAGAGGCTCGGGGTATACATACTCGCCCGGTCAACGGATCTGGAGCCCGCAAACTACTCCGCTGCTGACCGGCCGCGCCTCTGCAGTTTTCAGCGGCTCTCCAAAGAGGTCTGAGCTCAACTGCCGTTAACTGCTTCTCTTCCTCGCGAGGCAACATCGTTGCGGGTGCCATGCCAGTGTTTTGTTTCCCTATCGCCGCCATAACAAGCGGAGGGCAGGCAAGAACGCTCATTGCGCGGGTATTCAAAGGCAGCAAGCTGTTACGTCAGTTCCTGGCCTACAGTGACGTACAGAGCGTTAGATAGACGGGTCCAGGCAGAAAATCTGATGTACTGGCGCGACCATCCCCGGACGACAGGGTGATGGGCTCCGTCCTTGGACTGACTGAGAATGCCGATGGCACAGTTTTGAAGTCAACAAGGCGGTACAAATGCGCGCGGCGATGCTTTCCCGGCCCCATGCTCGCGGCTACGTAAGCCCAGCGCCTGTTTGTGCCAGGCCACGGTCGCTGCATGCGAGGGGGGGAGGAGGGGGGACACCGAAAACGAGCAGGGCTCGACCACTCCAGGGACTGTTGTGCCCGGCCACGATCGCCGCATGCAACCGGGGGGGGGGGACACTGAAAACGAGCAGGGCTCGAACACTTCAGGGACTGTTTGTGCCCCGCCATGGTCGCCGCATGCCACGGCGGGGGGGACACCGAAAACGAGCAGGGCTCGAACACTTCAGGGACTGTTTGTGCCCGGCCACGATCGTCGCATGCAGGGGGGGGGGGGGGGGGGGGGCAGCGAAAACGAGCAGGGCTCGAACACTTCAGGGACTGTTTGTGCCCGGCCATGGTCGCCTCATGCAGGGGGGAGGACAGCCACGGTCGCCGTCGCCGCATGCAACGAGGGGGGGAGGGGACACCGAAAACGTGCAGGGCTCTAACACTCCAGGGATTGTTTGTGCCCGTCTACGGTCGCGGCATGCAGGGTGCGAACACTCTAGGGGATGGACATATAACACCACCGATGCTAAAAACAACCTGCAGCATTCCTGAAAGGAATAAGGAAAGCAACCACTTGCCTATACAAAGCTGCATGCATTTGTTTGTTT
Source organism: Amblyomma americanum (assembly GCA_030143305.2). NCBI lineage: Eukaryota > Metazoa > Arthropoda > Arachnida > Ixodida > Ixodidae > Amblyomma > Amblyomma americanum. The sequence goes on from JARKHS020008473.1 coordinate 17,971, forward strand.
TTATTTATTTGTTGCAGTATCGTATCATAGCTTACAGCTTACAGTACTGCCGTCCACAGACCTGTCTAGAGCGCTCGAACTCTGTGCCGTCTGGCTCCGCATAGGGTGCCTCGATGCCAGCGCCGCTTTTCAGGGTGGGGACACCCTTTGTAGCACTCCGCGCCGCCTCTGCGCCATGTTGGTTCTTTCCCGCCGGCCGTCGAGCTGAACGGAAGCGCGTCGCGTTCTATTTGCTGTCTTTGTGGTGTTGCGGTGCGAGAGCTCGTGTTTTATGTGGTCTCTTGGGATGTGCGCGCTTGTTAACGAAACATGACGGGCTGTTGTGTCCCTCTGTGCACTGGATCGAGCGCAAAAGGGCAGCGGGTATTTCGTTTCCCCCGCGATGCTGAACGAAGAAAGAAATGGGCAGCGCAAGTAAAACGTGACGGCTGGGAACCGACGGATACAACTAAGATATGTGAGGTAAGGCTCATGATTTTGTGTCCTATTATGAATAATGTCATTTTCTATTGCTTTTCATCATCTCAATACAGCAGCATGCATATGTTGGCGTGCCTTTTGTAGTGATCACGCTGCAGTATGGTGCGATCGCCGTGTTTGACTCGTTGCAACGGCGTAGGTTTATTCTAGACGTGTGAACTGCGTATTTTTTTTTCTATCTAGAAGTATTGGGGCGCTTATAAACTCGGTTCGTTTCCGAGTTCGTGCATTGATCTCGGTAGGCATGAGGGGTTTATTTATTCGTCGACTGGGGTGTGTGTGAAGAAAGTGCCTTACGATTCTGCTTGCCACCTCATCTTTCAATAACATGCTGTGCTTCTTTTTTCATTCTTACAGCTCCACTTTGGGCAGGATCAATATGAATTAAATCGTCTGGATGGACGACGGCTGCTCAAATGGAACGCCTTGCCTACTCTTTTCGATTTTAGGCGTACGTAAACATGAATTTGTTGTTTTTTATCTTTTGCTATTGTGAAAAATCTTCTAAAGTTTGCAGTCGCGCGAATTTTTCGTGTTTGTTTTCCGCAGACTGCACTCGTTTAAGCTTTGCTCAAGGAGTGTGCATATGTTGCGTTGCATGTATTGCTCATTATGTAGAAGATCGGCGGAACTTACACGCGTGTTTGTAATATGCAAGCGTATATTTGATTACTCTATTGGACTCACTGATTATTGAATCCTTAATTAGGTCAAAAGTATTACAAATTATTAGCAGCAGGGGTCTTGTGCTTCCCATGACATGCACTTATTGTGTTGTCATTGCCAGTTCCTTAATCACGTGGCTCTCATGGGTAACAAGCTCTGTGGGCCGTCTGCTTTCAGGGTGGATTCATTGTTGTTTTTTATGAACTTATTGCTCCCATTGGTTACGACTTTTTTCTCAAAGGTGTTGTCCTCATTTTTTCGCCACTTGTTTGTGTAGTAGATACTGAGGCTGCACTAACTGCACACAAGCTTCGAAGCTTAATCTAGGTGGTTTTAGATATACAGAATTTTCATAATTATTGATATTTGTAATTTTCACTTTTGCAGCTCGGCCCAGGCATAGAAAGCCTCCGTGTCAGCGAACGCTGCCCACGACCCTTGTCGTCGATGCTTCAGAGAGTTCGTCTATTGCACAAGGGGATTGTGACAGTAGTGACTCCGATATTGCTGAGCAGTGCAAGACAGTGACGGAGTCCGCTGATGTCTTTTCTCTGCAACCAAGCGAGCTGATCAAGAAATTGCAGGACTTGCAAAAGAAGAATACTGCACTCAATGAGCAGCTGTTACGTTCCAAGAAGAAACTAAAGAAAGAAGCAAAACGAACAAAGCGTCTTCAAGAAAACATGTCTGCTTTGACTTCAAACATGAAGTTTCTAAATGAGGATCAGAAGTCTGCCTTGCATAAGCGGAACAGAAAGGGGTGCGTGTGGAGTGCCGAGACTGTGAAGAAGGCTCTCCAGCTCAAGTTTGCCTGCGGCTCAACAGGCTATGACGTTTTGTTAGAGCAGGGCAATCCTTTGCCTTCTAGAAGAACTCTTTGTAGGCGGCTTCAACATCTTTCATTTCAACCTGGTGTCCTTAAAGAGATATTTGACATCATGGAAACAAAGGTTGCAGCAATGACAGACATTGAGAAGGACTGTGTTTTATTTTTGGACGAAATGGAAATAAGAAGGGGACTCGAACTTGACCGTGGCAGTGATGCATTCCTTGGAACGACAACGCTTCCAGAGAGTGACCAACCTGCTAACCATGCACTTGTCTTTATGGTTGGTGGAATGAACACCCGATGGAAGCAGGTGATCGCCTACCACTTCACCGGGGCGTATGTTTCTGGAGACACGCTGAAAGACTTCGTGTTCCACTTGATACGTCTCTGCACACAAATATCGCTGCGTGTGTTATGTGTAACCTGTGATATGGGTTCGTCAAACCGTGCCATGTGGCGGACTTTAAATCTCTCCTGTTCACGCAATTCAGTGACTACATGCAGTGTACCACACCCTTGTGATGAACAAAAGGAACTTCACTTTATGCCGGACCCTGCGCATGTCCTCAAAAACCTAAGAGGGCACCTTGTGCGAAAGGACACTATGCGCCTTAGTGATGACATTGTATCCAAGTATGGATTACCAAGTGCTCATGTTTCGATACAGCATGTTGAACGTGTGATTGAGCTGCAGCGAGATGACCAGCTACAGGTGGCCTCAAACCTTAGTGATGTTCACATATCAAATGGCCACTTCACGAAAATGAAGGTTGGCATTGCCGTACAGTTTTTCAGAGAGGTACCACCAGTCATTCGGTTCTGGATTGAAAAAAAAATGCTTCCTCCTGAAGCTGAAACAACAGCATGGTTCTTTGAGCTTATCTTTCAATGGTACACGCTCATGACAGCTCGCCATCCCGTAGTTGCTTTGAGCCATCTCGATGACGCAAAATACAAGCAAGCCATATCAACTCTGAGTCTTGCTTCAGATGTGATCAGGGGTCTCAACATTGGCGTCAAGGGTGTATGGAAGCCATGCCAGTCTGGCGTCTTGATGTCAACGGAAGTGGTAATGAAACTACATGCTGTTCTTATTAACGAGCGTGGGTACACATTTGTGCTGACTGGAAGGCTCGCTCAAGACTGCCTTGAAAACCTGTTCTCTGTAGTACGAATGATGAGTCCAGTACCGAGTGGTTACGATTTGAAAAACGCACTAAGAATAGTGTCGGTGAGCCAGTTCCTCAAGGTACCGAAAGCGTCTGGGTACACAATCGATGACAGCACCTGCCTTGTCGATTTGCTTTCACCAGAAATTAAACAGTTTCAAAGTATCATCCAGTCGGAAGAGAGCGATGAGAGAAGAGACTTCGTTCTTGACTTAGAGGAAGTGTCTTCTCTTGAGGAAGATGTGCTCGCCCACTTGGCGGGCTTCTTGTTAAAACCAATTGTCCGCACTGTGGAACACTGCTCTGTATGCATGCGCATGCTAGTGGCAGAAGAACCTGGACCGGAACACCACCTTACTCAACTAAAGGAATATGTTAAAGGTGGCAGGAATTTAATTTATGCAAGCAGACAAGTGCTGGACTTTGTTTTTAAATGTGAGAGCGCTTTCAAGTCCTTTGCTGAAGCTCAAGATCTGAGCCATCTAAGAACACCATTGAAAGCACTGAAGGAAATTATTGCAAACAATGTAACCTTGCCAGAAAACCCATGTTGTCAGCACAAAGATGTGATCGAAAAACTTCTTCAGCGCTTTATGTCCACAAGGCTTCAGATCTATCTGCGATGGCTTAACACTCCAGAAAAGCCAGCTGAGTGTTACGCTAGCAAGACTGTAGCAGGTACGAGCCTCCAGTAAGGCAATTACATTTCAGCCTTATAACCTCGTTGAGACCTCATAACGTGAAGTACGAGTGATTATTTTACAAATAAAATGTGTTTGATTGTTGAAGACTGTTTTTAGTGCATTTTTTGCTCTTCCGTTAGCACGTGAGCTGCTTTCGGCGAACTTACGCGGCGTCTCCTCATTTTTCTCCTAGTTTTATAAATCTGACCGGATACACACAATAAGAAACAAAATTGTTACGAAAGTACTGCAAACAATAAATTTCATTTAAGTGTGCAATTCCAGTAATGCTTGTATGACGTGTACGAGTGAAATGAGTAAATAAAAAGGGGTAACCTCAGATGCAAATCTTGCCAACATCAGGTTGTGATGCACGCGAAAAGTGTCGCCACAACCACTCTGGAACTGAACAGTTTATGCAAACAAAATGCTCAATAGATGGAAAAGCAGAAAATTTGCATTTAAATAACGGTGGTATCGCCCTCATACGCCCGCGCCCCTTTCTTTCTGCCCGATAGTTAATCTGCACGCCCTGCGCCTCCGAATTGGAAAGAACCAAGATGGCGCCGAAAAGAGTCGGTGTCCCCACCCTGAAAGCGGAAGC